>JBBYHL010440476.1:0-17690 GCA_038381835.1 Adansonia madagascariensis
CTAAGCACATATTTATTATAAAATGAAATATAAATAAACAAATAACTAACAATCAGATTATGTGAAAGTAGAAAAAAGAAAAAAAAAGCATTAGAACATTATCACGTGGGTCGACCTAGATTAGAAAGGAAAAAATAATAATAATAATTTTTTTATTATTTCCTTACCTATTACAGGAACTCCAAATCTCTATCTTTCCTTATATGTCAAGTCACTATCCAAAAGTCAAACAAATGTCGATCGTCGAGTTTCTACTGATTTCAGTTTAATACTTTCACTTGAAGAATTGATTAAATTTAATAAAAACTAAAGTTCACTCAAAGCAACTCACATCAAAAAAAATTTCTCCTAGATAAATTTTGGCTAATCTGATTCCCTCTCTAAAAACAAAATTTAACAATACTATTTAAGGATTTTAGAATTGCGTTCCTTATCCCCTCTTTGAACACCAAAATTTTCCAAAATAACTAACCAACAAACTTTTCTAATAGCCCCCCCTTTTTCTTCCATGCTCAGATCTGAATTTTTAGGTCTTATTTATAGGACTGGCCAGGGAACAAAGAATTAATGATGAAATCAAAATCCTTAATTCTTTTCCAAAATTTTGGATTCAAATCCCAAATTTTTAGTTTTCTAATCAATCCTACAATTTTAGCTATCTTAACTCTAATTTTACAGATTTTTGGCAATTTGGTTTCAATGGTCTTTGACCAATCTTCATCTCAATTTAATCTTAACAGATTTAGTCATGGAATTAGAAATTTGCAATTTTAACTTTTTATTGTAAAATAAAGATAAAAATTCCAAATGGATATGGGCTTTCCAATGAGTAGATCAAATAATATTCGAGTTTGATCCTCTATATTTTGTGCTTGAAAATTAGATTATGGAACCCGAGTCTAAAATCAGGTGTCTATAATCCCTCTTCTTTCCTCCTTATGCGATTTATGTATGCAATATTATCTCATTTTTTTCTTCTTACTAATACGTTTCTTTTCATGGTGTTCATCTTGCATTCATATTTCCAAATCCTTTTCAAAAATCATAAAGATAATGTTTTGTGTCGATATCCCTCCAATGCTTGACATAAAATATCTAATTTTTAAAAATTAGATATAAAGATCATAATTGTCAAAATTTCTATGTTTCCCACTTCTCTGAAATGCATATGGGATCAAAATTTTCCTCAAAACCTAGCTTTATTATTTTATACAAATTCATGCATAAAAAGGGGTTATATTGAAAATAATGGCAAATTAAAATCGAGAAAACCAAACCAACTTAAGACATAGTTAAAAGGTATCGATTTTAGGCATCATAGGGATGTTAATACTTTCCAACACATAACCGACTGCAAAACTAACCATCAAATCTCTAGAACATGTAGACCATGGAATCGATGTTTTAAGTTTTGTGACTTTGATCATCGGTTTCAATAGGCATCTGATCATGCCTAGCCTAAATGATCGATGGCAAAGCTAAGAGTTCACCACATCGTTGTGGCCATCCAAGAGTTGTTGGAAGAACAATTCATCTGATGTTCCCCATTCATGATTAAGAGCAGAGAATAAGAACTTTCTCGCTCCGATCACGTCAAAAAAAAGAGCCTCGGTCAGTAGAACACTTCTTTATCATGAATATTAATTTTAAGTCATACACGCTTCTTTTGCGAAGAGAAGGCACATTGCCAACAAGCATAAATTCCATATTTCATTGTGATTAGAACCTAAAGGTTGGATAATATTCCATAATTATATGGCATTGTAATAAAAGAAACCCTCAATCTTTATATGGCATTAACACTATGAACTTTTATTTCATTGTGGTTAGAACCTAGATGTTGCATAATATTCTAAATTCCTTTAACTCTTCTTGGCTGGCTACTATAATCTATATAATATGCTTATTTGGTTTTAGTTGGATGGACTGGATGACAAATATTTGAGGGAATGCTATTTCAAACTATTTTGGTATTTAGACTTTATTCACCTATTTTTAGATTTAATGTGTATAATTACATTAAAATAAAAGTAGACAACCTTAATATCATTCAGGAAACGATTGATGATTTTTTCATTTTCTTGAAGTTCAAAACTAATTTGGGTGTTATCCCTAACAGGAATCAATTTCTTAAAATTCAATCTATTACAAGGGACACTAATACTGATAGATGCCAATTGTTATGTTCTCCCTGTAAGACTTGCTTTGTTATCAAGTTAAATACTTTGTAAAAGGATTAATCTAAAATATAAAAGAACATCGTAAGATATCTAAGTAGTGTGAGCATATCCATCAATCCAACTTTGGTGTGCATAAAATAAAGTGAATATAACAAGTATGGACAGCATAAACAACAATTATATAAGTGTCTTTCGTTGCCAAAATGCTAAAAAAATTTTGCAAAGCATTGGTATTGATTTTTTTTAAAGGATGGTAGGAGCTATAACTTCCTTGTTGCTGTACACAAAGATTGGTCATAGCATGAGATAATGGACAATAGTGTCTCACCTTATCAAAATGCTATAAACAAAATTTTGCAAAGTATCACCATTGATTTTTAAATGAATAATAAGAGCCATAACTTTTGTTAGGCAAAATTTTAAAGCTAGTGTATAGAAATGATCCTTGAATTTGGTGAACACATTGCGCATTATCGGCAACCATTATTCCTTTATATAGTTATACTTAAAAAATGGTTTAATACACTTATGTTTTTGAATTGAAAAAAAAAAAATTATTTAGCTTTTTCATCTTTTTTGCTTTCAGGGAGAATGTAATGAATGATATTAAAGTAGGTTAAACATGTGTCTTAGCGATTATTTTGATTTCTAGCTTATATTTGCAAGGGCAGATCATTTGCTATATTAAAAGTTAGATCTTTTGTTTTAATAAGATTATTTTCCCTTGTATTTACAATTGTCTTTTTGTACTATCGCATCATAATGATAATTAATTAATTACAATTTGTATCATATAGGCATAACTTGCTAAATATCTATTTATCCTTTACTTTTTCTTTTTTCCCTTAAAATTACATTGATTTATAGAAATAATCATACTCTTTTTGCCTATTTGGTTCTAACTTCTTCTCATAATAAAGTGCCTTACATATAATACATCTTTGACATTATATGTTCTGAAAATATATGCTCATTCTATGCGTATATCAATTGTAGACAACATTTCATACTTTGTTTTTGTTTTAAATATTCTAAAGAGTGAAACTTCTTGGATCATCGAAATTAGCTAGCACATGCTTGGGTTGGAAAAATAAATCAGATGCATAGCAAAATTTTAAAAGTTATCTTAATCTGATCATACTAAATCGTGTTGTTTTATACAATAAAATCACCACAATCAATTACCTGACTTGCAGATTTGAAGATGCCATCTAAGAATTCCTAGATCCATGTGAAAGCTTAAACCAACTAGCTTTCTCCATTATTCTACAATTCTCAGATGGTAGAGTGTATTGGCACTCTTTTTCTTAATAAATATTCGCACCTTTTTTCTTAATAAACTTTGGATTCGTACAACTTCGTTATCCTTAATGACCATCTTGGCCAACAGATTAAAAATTATGAGGTATTGTGATTAGAAACCCCTAGTGTGGCACCAAAGTCTAACCTGAAACCCTAGGCATATGCCTCTTATTTATAACAACTAACAAGATAGCCCTAATTTTTTAATTTTAATAAAAATCAATTATTTTACCCAACTCTATAAAACCCAAATATGGCACCAACTCTAATATGGGTGCCCACTAAATTTTAGCCAAGCCATAGTGTATTTAGACAATAGTTTGGCCCAATTTATTTTATGGAGTTTAGGCCGCTTAATCTGAATACTAATTAATTATGATTAAACTAGTAATTTTTATTTAACTAGATAATTTTTCATAACTAATTCTAATTTGAAATAAAATCATTGTTAGCTCAAAGAAAAGATTGAACCAAGAGGTGGGTGAATTGGTTCTATAAAAACTTGATAAATTTGAAGTAAATTAAAATGGAGTTAAAGGTAAGAAAAACATGCAATCAATGTATAGAGTTTCGGTCTTTGAACTTGACACCTACATCCTTTCTTCTTGGTACTTTCTTACCAAGGTGATTCCCACAATTCACCAATCAAATTGTTTACCTTTAAGGCTAAGGTATTTACCTTTAAAGCTAAGGTTATAACCTTACACCTCTATCTTTTAAGGCTTAGAAAGAACCTTTTAATCCTTTGAGAATTCTACCCCAAATTCTCAAATATTTTCACTCACTTTCACATAACCCCTTTTGTGATATGAATGTGGTATTTTGCAAACAAATTAAACCTCCAGTAGGTGGATGTTCACTGAAATTTAAGTGCAAGGTGAATAAGATACAAATACTTGGAAGAGTATAAATTTGGTACAAGTAAAATAAAGAATTTGAAGACTTTTAAGCTTCTGTTGTTCAATGCTTGTTTGATCTTTGTATCTCTTGCTTTTTCAACTATTGGGAACCTCTATTTATGGCTTGAAATTAATTTATAGACATTGGGCATTTAATGTGGTGGTTGGAGAACCGTTGTAGTCTTCATAAATGCTTATTTCCATTCAGACCCATGCTATAGTATCGATACAATACCAATGGTATCAATATAAGAATAAAAAAAGTGATATCACAGCTTGTTGTATCGATATAGGAGGCTGAGTATCGATACCTTCCAAGCTGTATAGATACAGACACACTTGTATCAATACATTTCAGGGTTTTAGCCAAACTTTGGTTACTGCGAAGCATTGTATCGATATATAAGGGGTGAGTATCGATACTCACTGTAATGTATTGATACATGCTTAAAAATATCGATATAAATAAGGGTTTTAAGCATAGTATCGATATTTTTGTGCATTGTATCGATACATACCTTTAAAATCCTTTGTAAAATGATTTTTCATGTCCTGATATTAACTCAAACATATCTCAAGAATATTCTAATTATAAATATACATTTTGGAACATATATTATTGAGAAAATACAAACTTAGTACTTTTCAAAATGTTTTTCAATTTTAACACAAATACCAAGTTAAGTATAAATTAATTTAGCTTAAGTTGTTTATTATATCAAAACTGAATTCAAAGTTAACAATCTCCCCCTTTTTGATATAACAAAACCTACGATAAATTTGCTTGCTTTTGAGATTAAAGAAAAACTCCCCCTCAATAAAGTAATGGTTTTCAAAAGTTTTAATTTCAGCAAATGAGGTCCTTTAAAGCTACAACATTTCAAATCGCTAATATTTTCCAAGATTTTCAGAGTTCAAGCTACATCATGTAAAAAAATTGTTTAATATCAACATGTTATTTGGGTTCCAACACGACAATATAATCATGATCAAGTGCATAACATTTTCATGAAGGACATATTTTGCATTCTGCATAATATCATGGAAGTCAAGGAAAAACATTACAAATTTATGATATTTCTTCGCCTTTTTGTTGTAACAAAACACAACAAAGAGCAATTCAAAGGAATGGGGAAGATGCAAGCAAAGATGATGCATTGAGAAGAAAATGTTAAATAGAGTCAATAAAATAAGTAAAAGCAGTTTAAATGAATCCAAAGAAAAACTTAAATGTCATCCTAAGATAACCTAAGAGGACTAAGTTTCATCGGTCAGAGGATCCACAGCGGGTGGAATAGTGGGTGGTGGTGCATGATAAAAGATCGTAGAGAAGCTATGGAATTGTTCAGTCAACACCCGATGACTATGCTTGAGACTAGAAAGGCAAGCATCAATGGAATCGAATCGATGATCCCAAGAGCCAAAGCGTTGCTCCCATGTGTCAAGACGCCCTATGATGGAATCATACATATGTTGGAGACCTATGGGTGTGGATGATGATGTGGCAAAAGCTAGAGGTGGAGGAGGTGCAACATGCTTCATATCATCATCATGATCATTGGGCGTGAGAACATCTGATTGCTCAAACGATGAAGGTGGTTCTCGATGAGCCTTGAGAAGTTGGCGCCTTGGATTTCATACCCAGCGAGCCCCATGGATTTGTGACCAATATAATAGTAAGTAGATACCATAATCCTGGGGTCGTAAGAAAGATCAAGACCTTGAGTGTCAAAGTAGTAACTTAATGCCATGCCATGGAGAAGGCTACGACATCCATGAACACAAAAAACAAGGTCTATGGAGATAAAATATGCTAGGTTTGGACGATTTCGGTTTGAATCATATGGAGCCACCAATAGTCAAAATTGCTAATCAACGTGTGTTTGGTGCCATATGGATGAAGCACATAGGAAATGATAAGATGAAGTAAGCGATCAACTAGACGAAGAAAGGCGGCATTGTTGTTTGGGTTGCGCAAGGCTGCAAGAGCCAAACTTTCATTGATTACGCCTTCATTCAGGAAACCGAAGGTAGTTGCAAGAAAAGCTTGGTTAACTACAATATCTTGTCCTAAAAGATAAGATCAAATAGCAATGACATGATCATGATCATTAATGATAAGTAAGGCATAGCTAAAGAATACATGAACAAGATTCTCGCAAACCAGAACGTTTGAAAGAAAAAATTTGGTCTATCCGAAGGTATCAAAAAGCTGAAGGTAAGAATAAGTAATGGACCAGAGAAAGGGGAAGTCAATAACTCGACATTGTTGGATGGGCATACGGCATAAATGGTAGTGAACTGCTCATAAGCCTATGCATTATAGAAGCATATGTCAAAGAATGATTGTGTTTTGTTCGAAGGTGGTTGACTAGCTGTAGAAATGGAAGCACGGGTGATAGGTCCTTGACAATAGGTGATTTGTTTAGTCTTTGGAGGCATGGTAGTGTTTGAAGGTGGTTAAGGAATTTTGTCGAGTAGGTGGTGACACAGTAGAATTGGAAGCTAGTTTAGACAAGTGGAAGAGAAGATTGACGTTTGTGAAGTGTTAATTATGATTTAGTGGGTATCGGATAAAGTAGGATTAGGTTTCGATGAGGTTCATCGATGGGGGTGAGAGTTGTTAAAGGTAGCAGCTCAAGGAGGTCAAGTGGAAGAACCTGGGTAAGGTGCTAACGAAAGGCTGGTTAAGGAAAATGGTCGAGCACGTGCTGGCCAGTGAGTTTTAGTGGCAATATGGCATAGTGTATCGAGTAAATCTGTAACCAATCTCAACAACCGAGATGGAAAAGACTTGAGAATGAAAAAACACTTGAAAGTTATGAAGAAATTTAGATAGATTTTAGGGAATTTGAAAAAAAAAATGGTAAGGGTTTTGAGGTTTTAGGTGGTAATGGGTTGAATTTCAAATAGAATTGGTTAATTATGATGAAATTAACTGATTTTTAGATCAAGGATTGTGAGAAAAGTGAAAGTTAGATGGAGTTTGATGATTGAAGGTGGAGTGAGGGAGAGGAGGGTAGGGGAAATGATGAACAATGCTCAATGAAAATGACTTTTCGCACACGAAGAGTCCTAAATCAACAGTGAGTATCAATATAGAAGAGGCAATATTGATACAAAGAACAGTTTTGGGTTTTGTATCAATACAAGGAACTAGGTCTCAAGACATGAACAAGTTGATCTATATCGATACAAGCTGGAGAGTATCGATCTTGTCAAGTGGTTTAGTGAAAATATCAGCTAGTTGATGCAAGTTATTAATGAATTCAAGCACTATATCACCTTTTTGCACATGATCTCTAATGAAGTGATCTCAAATCTTTATGTGCTTGGATCTAGACTATTGAATTGGATTTTGGTGAGACAAATGGCACTAGTATTGTCACATTTAATTGGAATATGATCCATGGTAATGCCAAAATCCTCTATTTGTTGTTTTAGCCATAAAATTTGGGCGCAACAACTTGCCACGGATATGTACTCTGCTTCAGTTGTGGATAAAGCAACACTATTTTGTTTCTTGGAGAACCATGATATGAGAATATTTTTAAGAAATTGACAAGTACCAAAAGTGTTTTCCCTATCAATTTTACATCCACCAAAATTTGCATCGGAATAAGCATGTAAGGCAAGAGATGATTCTTTTAAATATCATAAGCCTAGATTGGGAGTGTCTCTAAGATATCTAAAAATTCTTTTCATGGCAATTAGATATGACTCCCTCAGTGATGTCTGATATCTAGCACATAGGCATACACTAAACATTATGTTAGGTTTACTTATGATGATGAACCTATCATAGACGTATAACGTTTAGAATCAACAATTTTACCTCTTTCATCTTTCTCAAGCTTTGTTAAAGTACTCATAGGTGTGGAGTAAGGCTTTGCTTCATCCATTTTGAACCTCTTGAGTGATTCCCTGGTATACTTTGCTTGATTGATAAAGATGCTATCTTTTGTTTGTTTGACTTGTAGTCCCAAGAAGAATGTTAATTCTCCCATCATGCTTATCTTGAACTCACCTTGCATTAACTTAGAAAATTCTTAAAAAAGAGATTCATTAGTAGCACCAAAGATAATATCATCAACATAAACTTGAATCTCTAGAATGTCCTTATTTTTTACTTTTATAAAAAGAGTTTTGTCAACATTGCCTCTATTAAAACTTTTTTAATTAAAAATTTTGAGAGCCTCTCATACCATGACCTAGATGTTTGCTTTAGTCCATACAAAGCTTTTGAAAGTTTAAAGAAATCATCTGGATAATGAGGATTTTCAAAACCGAGAGGTTGCTTAAAATAAACTTTCTTATTAATGAAACCATTTAAAAAGGCACTTTTGGCATCCATTTGATACAACTTGAAATCGTTAAAACATGCAAAGGCTAAAAGTATTCTAATGGCCTTAAGTCTAGCTAAGGGCATAAGTCTCATCAAAATCAATTCCTTTTTCTTGACTATATCCTTTAGCTACTAATCTAGCCTTATTTCTAATTATTGTTCCATGCACATCAAGTTTGTTCCTAAAGACCCATTTAGTACATACGATGGGATAATTACTAGGTCTTTCCACTAAATTCCAAGCTTTACTCCTTTCAAATTGGTTTAACTCTTCTTGCATGGCCATGATCTAACTATTATCCTTTAAAGCTTCATCTAAATTCTTAGGTTCAATTTATGAAAAAAAAGCTACATAATTGCATGCATTTCTAAGAGATGATCTAATTCTTACCCCTTGCTTTGGATCACCAATTATCTCACCTTTTTTGACATAAGTTAACTCTCTAGGATTATTTTTTTCCCTTTCTACTTTAGTTGGCTCATGTAGTTCTTCCTTCTTTGTAGCTTTTTGATTTTATATTGTTTGTCCTCGCTCTTTGTGTGATGCTTGTTCCTGGTAAATCTCTATATCATCATTATCAAGAGATACCTTTTTCAAGGTTGAGTTATCTTCATCAAATATAACATGTATTGACTCTTCAATAACCAGGGTTCTCTTATTAAACACTCTATAAGCTTTGGAATTTGTTGAATAACCAAGAAAAAATTCCCTAATCACTTTCTGCATCAAATTTACCAAGATTATCCTTTCCATTATTTAGTATAAAACATTTGCATCTAAAAGGATAAGAATAGCTAATGTTAGGTTTTCTTCCTTTAAAAAGTTCATATAGAGTTTTCTTTAGGATTAGCCTAACCATTGCTCTATTTATAATATAGTAAGAAGTGTTAATGGCTTCAACCCAAAAATATCTTGGTAAATTATTTTCACAAAGCATGGTTCTAGCCATTTCTTCCAAGGTTATATTTTTCCTTTCAATAACTCCATTTTGTTGACGAGTTCTAGATGCCAAGAAATTATGGCAGTGCCATTTTCATTACAAAATTTATCAAAACCAAGATTTTCAAATTCTTTTCTATGATCACTTATTACACTTGAAATAGAATAACCCTTTTTATTTTGGATAATTTTGCAAAAAGTAATGAATTTTTCTAAGGCTTTATCTTTAGAGCTTAAGAAACCCAAGTAAACCTAGAGTAATAATCTACCATAACAAACCCATATTGTTTACCTCTTAAGTTTAATGTCCTAGTAAGACCAAAGAGATTAATATGAATAAGTTGTAAAACTCTAGTAGTTGAAACAATATTAATTGGTTTGAATGGAGCTCTTCCATATTTCCCTAGAACATATGCATCACATATTCTATCATTATCAAATTTCATTTTTGGCAATCCAACAATAAGGTCATTTCTAGATAGTTTGGAAATTACATTCATACTAGTATGTCCTAATCTTCTATGCCACAACTAAGATAAGTCATCATTATTAGCAATAAAATAAACATTTTAAGAAGACAAGTCATCTAGTTGCACAACATAAACATTTTCTTTTCTATGTCCTATAAAAATAATTTTATTTGACTTAACATCAACAACTTGACAATTCATTGATTCAAAAATAACTTTCATGCCTTTATCACACAATTGAGTAATACTAAGGAGTTATGTTTGAGACCTTTGACAAATATAACATTTTCAATGTTGGATGAAGAGTTGTTACCTATGGTTCCAATACCTTTAATTTATCCTTTTGAGTTATCCCCAAAAATAATACTTCCTCCATCCTTAGGCCTTAGTTCCATGAATTGATTCCTGTCACTGGCCATGTGTCTTGAGCATCCACTATCAAGGTACTAAGAATTCTCCCTTATTAAATTTGCCTTAAAGCAATGCTCTTCCTCCTACAACCATAAAGTCATGTTTTCTTTTTAGGTACACAAATTTTTTTGGGTCCTCGAGTATTAGTGTTCACAATTCTTGTGCCTTTTGGAATCCATTTTATTTTGGTGACCTCATCTTGAGATGTGCTAACACCCTTAGGGACCCATACCTTTCTAATAAGCTTACCTTTATAAGTAATAGTCTTTAAAGAACAAGCGTGAAATGTATGACTAAGTTTATGCAATGAGAACATATGCTAGATGCATCAAATGATTTTTTTTGTGTCACAAAGAAATTCTTGAAGTGAATTTCTTTTCAATTCTATTGTAGCCCAAACCATCTTTATTAAAGAATGCTCTTTGTGTTTCAGCAAATTATTCAATTTTTGTTGTGCCTTATAAAACCTTGTAAATAAGTTATGCAAGTTTATGTTTTTCCTGATTAGATCATCAATATTGACTTGTAACTCATCTACTTTCTTCTTAAGATCATCATTTATCATGCTTAATGTTTCATTCTCTTCCTTAAGTTTAGAAATCATTTTCTTATATTTTAAATTCATGGTTTCAAATTCTAAGGCTAATTCATCAAATGCATCTTGTAATTCATCAAATGAGTAAGGATTAGCATTAGATACCTTAGGCTCATCATGAGCCATGAGACATAGGCTGGCCACCTCCTCATCATCATTGTCGAATGTGTCACTATCACTCTATGTGGCCACCATAGGTTTCTTCTTTTTCTTCTTCGGGTTTCACTTCTTTCATATTTGACATTCAAATTTAATGTGTCTCGGTTTGCACTTATAGCAAATGATTTATTCTTTCTCTTTCTTGCTTGAGTCTCCCTTGATCATTTTTTTTCTAGAAGGTCTCCTTACTTTGTTCATTCTCATGAATTTGTTGAATCTTTTTGCAAACATGGCTATTTCTTTATCTTTCTCAAACTCTTCATCATCATCGTCATCGCTAGGAGTGTTTGTTTTAAAGGCAGCACTTGCCTTCTTTGGTGGCTCTTGTCCGTGCTTGATCTTCATCTCATAAGTTAGAAGAGAACCTATGAGCTCATCCAAGCAAAGTGTGTTGGGATCTTTGGATTCTTCAATTGCTGTCACTTTTGCTCCCAAAGACTTAGGAAAACTATTGAGTAGCTTCTTCACCATCTCTTTATTTAAATAGGTCTTTCCAAATGCCTTTAACCCATTGATAATATCCATGAACCTATCCAACATTTCTTTGACAGTTTTATCCATCTTCATCTTGAATAATTCATAGTCAAGTGTAAGTATGCTTATTTTGGATTCGTTGACTTAATTTTTTCCTTCATGTGTGGTTGCTAACTTGTCCCACAGTTGCTTGGCGTTGTCATATAGTGAGACTCAATTGTACTCACTTAGACCAAGAGCATAAAATAGTGTATGCATGGCCTTGGCATTTATTATGCCATTTTCGTGTCTTGTTCATCCCATTCTTCTTCTTCCTTTGGCATAACACAATCTCCAACTCTCTTCTTAGGGATGAGCAGTCCACTGACAATGATCTTCCATACTTCATCGTCATTTCCCTAGATCAAAAACCTTATCCTTGTCCTCCAATATAAGTAGTTCTCATCATTGAAGAGTAGGGGTCTCTTGATGGAATGGCCTTCAAGTCCCATAGCATTTGCATTTGTCTCAAATGCCATGAGACAAACTTCATCTTGGCTTTTTAACTCTTGTGAGGTTCGTTAGACTTTAAGCATCATGTTAGCATTCTCCATTTTTAAGCTATCAAGGATATTTTCTCAAGGTTATGAAACCTACAATAGAGACCCAAGCTCTGATGCCAATTTTTAGCTCAAAGAAAAGATTGCAGCAAGAGTGGGTGAATTATTCTACAAAAACTTGATAAATTTAAAGTAAATTAAAAAAGAGTTAAGGTAAGAAAAATAAACAATCAATGTATAGAGGTTCAGTCCTTAAACTCAGCACCTACGTCCTCTCATCTTGGTACTTTTTTACCAAGATGATTCCCACAATTCACTAATCAAATTATTTACCTTTAAGGCTAAGGTATAACCTTACACCTCTATCTTTTAAGGCTGAGATAGAACCTTTCAATCCCTTTAAGAATTCTACCCTAAATTCATAAATATTTTCATTAATTTTCGCACAACCCTTTTTGTGATATGAATATGGTATTTTACAAATAGATTGAACCTCTAGTAGATGGATGTTTGCTGAAATTTAAGTCCAAGGTGAATAAGATACAAATAGACTTGGAAGAGTATAAATTTGATACAAGTAAAATGAAGAATTTGAAGACTTTTGAGCTTTTGTTTTTTAATGCTTGATTGATCTTTGTATCTCTTGCTTCTTTAGCTGTTAGGAACCTCTATTTATAGCTTAAAATTGATTTATAGACGTTAGACATTTAATGTAGTGGTTGGAGAGCTGTTGTAGTCTTCATAAATGCTTGTTTCCATTCAGAACCGCACTACAGTATCGATACAATACCAATGGTATTGATATAAGAATAAAAAAAGTGATCGTTACAGCTTATGGTATCAATATAAGAGGCTGAGTATCGATACCTGCCAAGCTGTACCGACACAAACATACCTGTATCGATACATTCGAGAGTTTCAACCAAACTTTGATTATTGTCAAGCATTGTATCGATACATAAGGGGTGAGTATCGATACTCACTGCAATGTATCGATACATGCTTAAAAATATCGATACAAATAAGGGTTTTAAGCATAGTATCAATACATTTATGTATTGTATCAACACATACCTTCAAAATCCTTTGTAAAACGATTTTTCTTGACTCAATATTAACTCAAACATATCTCAAGAATATTCTAGGTATAAATATACATTTTGAAACATATATTATTGAGAAAATACAAATTTAGTACTTTTCAAAATGTTTTTCAATTTTAACACAAATACCAAGTTGAGTAGAAATTAATTTAGCTTAAGTTGTTTGTTATATCAAAACCGAATTCAAAGTCAACAATCTCTTTTTTTTATATAACAAAACTTAAAATAATTTTGCTTTTTTTTTAGATTAAAGAAAAACTCCCCTTCAACAATCATGACTACTTTATTCGAATAGAATAATTATGTAATAATTATAAATAATTAATCTAATCACCAATTAAAAATAAATAAAATAAATGAATAAATAAATTTGCTCAATTTATTCAGAATATTGAGAATCTTTTGATTGCGGATATTCTGATCAATAACCAGTCTGTTAAGGAATTATGTTGAGGTAGCGTAGGGACCAATTGGACATATATAATTAGGCTTCAATAATCTATGTATCAATTATTCTATGTTAAATAATTAATCTCAGAGTTAAACTACTAAAAACCTAAGGCTGCATTCCCAATTATATACCATATTATGTAAGCTTTATAAATAGTCTTTTAGTCTAATGACCTTGTCATCTGTGTAATACCCTTATATGATATTTGTAATGAACTTAAGGTTATAATTTGTTTTACCTACTTGATTACCTTATCTTAAAGTTCTATTATACTTTCAATGTGAAAATGATTTTCCACCACATGTGAACAATCTATTATTTGTCATATAAATGACCAAGGCCTTATCCATTTTTTCACTATACCGTATAATGCCCTTTAAAAGGATACCCTTAACTCTTTGTTAGAGCTATAATTCTATATCTATAAGCAATACTCTCATCAAGTATAAGTGATATGCCCAATAAACCGTCTAGTAGCTTACTACTTTAAGACACTTTGCCTTTGGAATGTAAAGTATACAAGTTATACACATGGAGTTAATTATTTACTTAGGATTAAAGTAATTACATACTGAATGTCAAAAGTAAATTAATCCAAGTAAACAAAATTATTAAGGATTGATTATACTTGGGTCCAGTCTAACATATCAACACGTCTAAGCAATATATATATGTCTCTACTCAAGGATCAGTCCGTTCCAGATGGCCAAGACAAGCCATCTCCCTAATTGGATTTAAATGACATGATAGTTTTAACATGAGTTAATTGCTCATATTAACCCCATAGACTATGGACTATCAGTTTAGACTACTTACCTTAGAATGTTGCATCCTGCACACAAAATCCATTATATGCAACATTCTAATGATATAAACCCAAGTACTCAATTAGCCATATTTGCTTACATTTACTTTAACATGTAAATTAAACGAGGACGGAATAGCAATGATATTATGAAACCTTAACATGTAAATTAAAGGAGGATGGAATAGTAATGATATTATGAAACCTCGAATATATAAATATGAATAATCAATTCAAACTAATGAAATACATTAAAATATCTTTCATCCTTAGGGCATTCCTAATAATCTCCCACTTACCTTAAAGGAGTAAATGAGTCATATCTCGTATCCCCATACCATTGACATGCCTTTCAAAACTTTAAGGTTTTAGTAAGGGGATTAGCAAAGTTATCTTTGGATGAAATTTTGCAGACATCAATAACACTATCCATCACCAACTCTCTTATAATGTCTTATTTCTTGCCTATATGTTTTATCCTTTTATAGTGTCTAGATTCCTTAGTATTTGCAATTGCCTCACTATTATCATAATAAAGTGTAATAGGTCTATCCATACCAAGAATTACCTCAAGGTCTCCAAGGAACTTGCAAAGCCAAGTCATTTCCTTAGACATATTAGGGGCAACCATATAGTCGGCTTCCATTGTGGAGTTAGCCATACAAGTTTCCTTTATACTCCTCTATACAATGGCACCTCCTCCTAAGAAAAATACAGACTCAAATGTTAATTTCCTTAAATCCCTACAAGTTTGAAAGTCTAAATCCATATACCCCATAGGTGTTAGGTCCACTCCAAAATATATCGACATAAAGTTCATCGTTCTCTTAAGATACTTAAGCAAATGCTTCATGGCTTGCCAATACTTGTTACTGGGATTCAACTGATATTGACTTATAATACTAACCGCATAACAAATATCCGAATATGTGCAAAGCATAGTATACATGAGATTTCCCATAGCTGATGAATAAGGGACTTTTTTCATGCACTCTCTTTCTACAGATGTCTTAAAGCAATTATCCAACAAAAAAGTAAATCCTAACATAGAGGGTTGTAAGCCTTCTTGGCATCTT
The DNA here is from genome assembly GCA_038381835.1 of Adansonia madagascariensis. Taxonomy (NCBI): domain Eukaryota; kingdom Viridiplantae; phylum Streptophyta; class Magnoliopsida; order Malvales; family Malvaceae; genus Adansonia; species Adansonia madagascariensis. The sequence continues at coordinate 15,750 of JBBYHL010440476.1, forward strand.
GCATTGCATAGCTTTTAATAATTTTTCCAATGTATCGAGCTTGGGATAAAGCTATCATCATGTTCTTTTAATTTCTAAAGAAATGAAAGCCCGGAACATAATTAGCTTCTTCTAAATCCTTTATGTCAAATTGTTATAACAACCATAGTTTGACCGTTAATAAGTTCCCTGCATCATTCCCAATAAGTAGTATATCATCAATGTATAAGATAAGAAAATCCACTTTGACCTCTTTAATATTTTTGTAAACATAAGGTTCATCAATGTTTTGATCAAATCTAAAGATCTTGATTACTTGGTCAAATCTTTGGTTCCATGAGCAAGAGGCTTGCTTGAATCCATAAATGGATCTAAGCAACTTGCAAATTTTTACTTCCTGGCCTTTTACTACAAACCTATCTAGTTGCATCATATAGATGTTATCATCAAGATAGCCATTCAAGAATGCAATCTTGATGTCCATTTGCCAAATCTCATAATTGAGAGCCGTAACAGTGGAAAAAATGCAAATAGACTTTAGCATTGCAATAGGTGAAAAGGTTTTATCATAGTCGACATCGATCTTTTGTGTGTATCCCTTTGCCACAAGTTTAACCTTAAAGTTTTAGACTTTCCCTTCAGCATTCCTCTTTCCCTTGTAAACCCATTTATACCCTATGGGTTTTACCCCCTGGGAAAATCTACAAGCACCTAGGCTGAGTAGGATTTCATAGAACTGATATTAATGTCCATAGCCTTTTGCCAGAGCTTTGCATCAACATCACTTATAGCTTTATCATAGGTGATCAGATCATCTTCATGTTCTATGACCTTAGATTGGTAAAACTCACCATCATACGTAATAAAATTAGGTTTCTTGGAAACCCTTCCATTATGACAAAGCTCTCTAGATGGTGGATATCCCTAAAAGGATAATGGTAGCTTCAAATAACTAATCATGGATCGTACCTTATCCAACAAGGTTTTATTTCTTCTCTTAGCCACGCCATTTTATCATAGAGTACCTGGTGTAGTCAATTAGGATAAAATCTTATTCTTTACAAGGTGTCCTAAAAATTCATCACAGAGGTATTCACCGTCTTGATCGAATCAAAATATCTTAATAGATTTACCTGATTGCTTTTTAACTTTCGTATGATACTCTTTGGATTTATTAAAGGTTTCACTCTTGCAATGCATCAAGTACAGATATCCAAACATCATCTATGAATGATGCATAATACTTATATCATTCTCGTGCTTTAACATTCATGGGGCCATAGATGTCAGTATGCATAATTTCTAGAAGTTTTAGGCCGTTGTACCCTTTGATCTAAAAGACATCTTGGTCATTTTACCTTCAAGACAAGATTCATATTATTAAAGATGTCCTTCGTTTAGAGATTTTAAAGGACCATCATTCACCAATCTTTGAATCCTTTCTCGACTAATATGATTAAGTCTTAAATGCCAAAGGTTTAGAGTGAGAAGTTTTAAACCTTTTAGAGTTATTTGTTAATTCACTGCCAAGCAATGAATACATCTTTGGTTTGATCAAATGAATACATCTTTAGTTTGATCAAATAAAGATTACCATCCATTAACCCAAAATAGACAAAAGACTTGTTCTTATAAATCACCACAGTTTTAGTAAAAGAAACTGAATAAGAATCTTTAATCAAACAAACACTCAAAATAAGGTTCCTCCTAAACCTAGGAGCATAAAAATACTCTTTTAACAAAATAAATCTAAATTCATCAATATAAATATGTACGTCTCTCACTAGTTCAGCTAACACTATGCTCCCATTACCGATTCTCAATGAAAGGCTTTTGTTAAGTAGATTTCTTGTTTCCTTGAACCCTACAAAGAAACACAAACATGATTAGTGGCTCCAGAATCAATGACCCAAGTGTCTTTTGAATCTTCCACTAAACAAGCCTCTATATAAATAAAGTCCT
>JBBYHL010440533.1:4181-14209 GCA_038381835.1 Adansonia madagascariensis
TTGAAACCTTATGGAAAATGGAAGCAGTTTGACACTTGGTTCTAGTCACTGATTTTTTTTTTTTTTTTTTTTGAGCAAGCCAAATTCAGTATAATATATAAACTTCATGTTTCCAAGCACCACATAAATAGATTTAGATGATTTGATCTTTTACTACTGAATGCAAATGGTAATAAGCATCCAATTTATTTGTTTGTTTTTCATCTCTAAGGGAAATGTATGGAAATGATTTGACTTTAGCTTTGTGCAATCTGCATTTGATGCATAGTACTGGTCATTGGACACTATTCAGATCTTGCATTTCATGGTAGGCTTTGAAACCTTATGGAAAATGGAAGCAGTTTGACACTTGGTTCTAGTCACTGATTTTTTTTTTTTTTTTTTTTGAGCATTGCTTCTTGCCAAAGGGAACTTGGCATTTTCTTGCAACTTATGTTCATTTTTTTCATCAATTGTTGTCGGTATCATTGAAATCAGAAGAATATTGAGCTTAACTTTTATTTGATGATGATGTATATTCATGGTATGATTGTGTATTTTGAACTAAGGAATTAGATCCGCAGTGGAATTGTTGACACTATCAGACTTAACCTTATTTTACTGTTATCTTTCTGCCTCCTTCACTTATGCATCACTAACCATATATAAATGTACATGCTCTGAGCAGGAAAGCTAAAAGAATTGGGCGACTCTGTTCTGGGTCGATTTGGGATGAGTATCGACAACTTCAAAGCTGTCAAAGATCCAAATACTGGCTCATATTCCATATCATTCCAACGTTGATATGGTTTCATTAGCAGTGTTTTCTTTGATGGTAAATGCAGTTTAAAAAAAGTGAAGGCAACCTTTAGAATGATATGAGATACAGGTTTGGGAAGTTGTTTTCTACGCATGATACTGTTTAAAATATCCTAGTTTTGAATAATAATAATTTGCATACTTAATGCCTTGCATTAAGTGGTTGGTCTAAATGCCCCTTGATTATATTGAGTTGTAAATCTGTTTGATTGTTTCTTGCGATTGTTTTGTTATAAATTACTTATTACAACTGCTTCTCAAGTTGAGTTTCTATGTTGACCAGGCCACTGCTATATAGATTCCAGTAAATTGAAAACCCAATCTTAATTAAGTAAATATTGATTAGATTAAATTATTCTTGTACGAGTCTTAAGAAAAATGTTAACTAGTATTTAATGACACCGATTGAAGTGATATTTATTGAAAAAAAATGTAATTAATGCATTACTTTGTCTCCGATTTAGTAAAAGTAATAGTTAAATGTAAAAAAAAAAAAAAATTGTATAATGATAATTAAATAATTCTTAATTTATGCCTATAGGTACTTACCATTCAGAGTCTCAGACCCTAATCTTAATTTAACCTTGATTAAATGTACAGATAATTACTCTATTTTTTAGTAGATGGGGTACATAAAATCAAGTCCAAATGGCAAATAAATAAATATTCTTGTCTATGGTATATTTATTAAAAAAGAAAATTACATGTTATTTACGAAATTTTGATGTTCAAGAGAAGATAAAATATTTACCTCAACTCAAAGTTTAAACGTGTAATAAAAAAATGCAAAAGGAGATGAAACAATTAGGGGATAGAAAAGGAGAACAAGGGCCGAAATAGGTAGTTGATTAGGGTGAAACCCAAAATAATCATTTAGCAAAGAAGCTATTGTTTTGGTTTCAGTAAAAACCCTAATTTGATCATCCACATCTCCATATTGTGTAGTGGGCAAGCAATTTAATGTCCAAGATGTTGGCATTACATGATACAACCAGATCCACCACCTTCGTAGTTTCTGCACAAATTGGAAGAACAACGATTAGGTTGACAAAAATACAATTTTTACCCAAATGTGAAATCTAAACACAAATGCGATGTTTTGAAGCTATAGTGAAGATAATGTATTTATGTCAAACGTTTACAAGCCTTTTTGGAGCTCAAAGGAGAAAACTAGAATGTTGAAATTGTTTTTTTAGCATATATATATATAGTAACATCGATGTTATCTAAACTCTTCATTTCTCTAAAGTATTTAGGATTTATATTTGTGTTTGACACATATTTGAACATAAATATATATAGAGGTAGATTCCTCCAAATACATGAAAAACCTTAAAAATTGAATATATTAATGTCAGATACATTCGTTTCCGATACTCAACCGAAATCCTGATAACATAGCGTAGCATTGCAAAAATCAATTCATTGGCTTATTATATATGAATTTAACATCTTGGTATTTTGCTAAAAGAGAACAAGGGAACATTGATGAAATTCAACTTTTGTAATTATGACCTGTAAATAAGAGTCTTTGAATATTGTGTTTGAGGATAAGAGCCTGCCACTTTAGGAATCAAAAACCCAGAGAAAAGACTAAGCATTGGGTAGCAGGTAGAGGTTAAAGATTAATCATATTATTAATTTTTTATTTTTAAATTGATAACTAAATAACTTAAATACTAAACCTTTTTTATTTTTTAAACATTTGCTATCGTACTAAATATTTTTCTTCAAATTTTAACTCACTTGTTTCAATTTTCCAAAAATATATTTTTAAATAAGTTAAATAATAATGCGAGACCAAATCAAAATTTATAATTATATATTATAAACAATTATGAATTATATATTTATTTAATTATATTTGTGACGAATGTATATCGTCATAAACGCATTTACATATGATGACATTACTCGATATGTCGTAGAAAGTCAAATTAATAGATGACGAAATTATATAGTAATCTTTCCATGATGATCATACTCGTCACCTTATATGCAATATAATAATGAGGAACAAAAAGTGCCACCAACAAAACATATTAACAATAGTGACATAAGATAAAATATTTTTCAAAATGAAAAACATATGTAATTCGTCAGTAATAAAATTTTACAATCGTGACCAAAAAAAAAATCGCCACAAGTTAGTCAGCACGTCATAGAGACATTTCCCGCCAATTGTTTTAAATGGTAAATTTTGGCACCAGACATTTAGTGACATAATCCTATGACAATCTTTAAAATCGTCATATAATATAACATCAACAAAAAATCGTGACGATTAATTATGTTCGTCACATTTGCAATAAATTCTATGACCTTATTTTAAAAGTCACTTAAAAAATTTGCCATAAATTTTCAATGTTGTAGCGAATATTATATAATATATCATCTAGGTAAAGTGTTAGGTACTTGTAATGATAAGGTAAAGATAAGTAAATATACTCTTAATAGACCCATAACATAGATATGTTAGAGTGTTATAGTTGCGAGAACATTCTCGATGGGATCTACCTATGTGAGTGTGAAATGTGGTCGCTTCTAAAGATTCGAGGGTTTGGTTCTAACAACACTCATGAAAAATGGATACAAACACGTGGCCAAAATAGTATTCCCAGATATTATGCATTAATCAATGTCTAAATCTTTATGTAAGATATGTTTGGTTAACCAAATAGAATAACTAGTTCAAAGCATAGTCTATCATGCAATTTCAGTTAACTTTAATATGTTTTCATTAAGTAAAGGTTCAATTGTAAGACACTTTCATTTATGCAATAGATTTTTAAAATTATCAAAATTTAGATTATTTTGAAAATGGTGGAGGATTGTTAGAACATTTTCACCATTTTCAAAATAAATGAACGGTTATGTCTTCAATAATTATGAAGTTATGTCTCTTAGTATTTTATACAGTGTCTTTTGATTCTTTACCGAGTGCTATGACTATCCAAAAAGACTCTTGTTGGATAAATTATACCTATATGAAAAGACATTTATTTATCGATAAATAGACCCTATATATTGGAAGATAAAGATAGAAAATTACAAATAGAATTTTCATAGGTTTGCTATACACCACTTAGTGCATAGTGGATTGATATCGTCAATGTAAAATGCTGCCAATCGTTAAGTTTCATTGTATTCTCGAAACTTATACGTTGATAACCCTTTTATATACCAAATTAATAGTGAGAGCAAATAAAACTTTAAGAAAAGTAGTATTGCTACACGCCTTAACGTCTTCCTCAATATCTCATGTATTTTCAGTTCCCACATACTAAGATGAGCAGTGTGTGTATTTAACTTTCATAATTTATATAGCAAATGAAATCCAAATTCATTCTCTCAAATTCATCTTTCCGAACATAGCATTGTAAAATTTCATTTTTGCTGTCAATGAATTACCAAATTCATCCCTGTAATAGGTTCGGCTGGTCTAGGAAAATCAGGCAGCATACCCTGTTAGAAATAATTTTAGTATGAAATAATTTTCAACCATATATTTAAACTTTCGAAACAAACTATGAACATCTGATTTATTTTTCATTGGATATAGCCAAATGTATCTTGTGCAATTGATCTAGAAAGGCAACATAATATCTAAACCCATCAACTGAAGTTATTTTGGCAGGACCCCAAAGATCTATGTCTAGATCTAGTGGTTTATTGCTAACTATGGTAGAGATAGAAGATGGAAGCCTATGACTATTATTACAGCAGCAGAATCACCAAAGTGAGATTAAACTAAGGAGGAGCAAGGCAATGAGTTTTTGCTAAGTACTTTTTGAAGAACAAAGAACGATCGATGACCGGTTCTTTGATGCCAAGTGCAAGAAGTAGCTTTGATCCCAAGAGATGCTAGTGCCGGTGACTGAATGAGTGGTTCTACTGTTGGAAACTCATACACGCCAGCATTATTCAGGCGTCGAACTAGTGGTTTCCTCGTGTGCTAGTTCTTCACCAAGAAAAATGTGGGAAAAAATTCAACTGACACTTTATTAGTATCACAGAATTTAGAGACTGCGATTAAATTTTTATTTGCTTTAGGTACATACATAACATTGTTTAACTGAAAAGAGTAGGTGTCAGATTTTAAGAAAGTACAACGAATGCGAGTGATTGGAAGGCCTGCACATCACCAATATAAAGAGTTTCAGTTCCTCCATAGTTTGAAGAAATGCTTAGATTCTGGAGATAGGAGGTGACATGGTGTGATGCACCAGAGTCTACGAGCCAATTTGCACGAGTTTTGGAGCTTATAGCATGATGATCTATTGAGGTAGATGACCTTGGCTTGATTCTAAAACATGTGTTAGCCGAGTGACAACTTTATCACAGTATTGGCAGGTCATTCCTGCAACATTTGAAGCAGGCATATTCCTACAGAATTGTCTTCTGGGATTTTAATGACCAGCGTTGTATTTGGTTTGAATCCCATGGCGCCTGAATCTTCATTATTGGAATAGCCCGGTTTAGTAGCAACATAGGCAATGGAAACAGCAACGTCGGGTAGGGAATCATGACGCTTTAGTGCTTCTTCATAATCGGTAATTTTGTCAATAATTCTTCAAATGAAATATGACTTTCTGGCTCGGATGGCAAGCCAATTTCTTTGAACTCAGGGCCAAGACCATTTATTGCATGTATTACCAAATCATCATCACTTATAGGGGAGTTAGTAAGAACAAATTCATCAGAAATACTTCTAAGCACTTGGAAGTAACTAGAAACAGACCTATTTTCCCTAGGCTTAGTGATATTTTCTTTGAGATTCATCATTCGGGACCTTGACTTGTTTGCATTCATGTTTGTTATTTTATCCCTGGCATGTCTGGAAGACTGAGATAAGGCTATAAAGAAGGCTACATTTTAGGAGAAAAATTTGACACCATTTAGTAGTAACTGGTCTTATCCACTCTAGTGCCCATATGCAGGATTGAGCATCATTTGTGAAGAAGCAGAGGTTTCATTGACGAAGAATTCAGGTGGACAAGGGAAAGAGCCATCTATTATAGCTAGAAAGCTTGTAGCCAATTAGGAGAGAATTGAACTATCCTCGCCATGAAGGAAAGTCTAAGGCACTAAGTTTGATAGGAAGTTGTGCAAGAGCATTGATAGTAGTAAGTTGTTGTTGATCAGTAGAAATGGTGGTGGATGACGGTAGAGTGATGTATGGACTAGTGGTAACTTTAGAACTGGTTTTGGGTGCAAAAAGTAAAACAGTTTGTAGAGGTAGCCACTGTGCAAGGTAGAATTTTGACAGATGTTGAAGGTAATACATAAGTAAAGGACAAACTGGTTATCAACATGATCGAAGGAAAAAATAAACTCCTTAGGGCATTGATAACTCTCATACCACAAAAGAGGGTGAGAAGTAGAGGATTTAGATGGTGAAAGGCACAACTAATTTTCATTCAATACTGTCAATTTATGTCTGGTGAGAATCTAAGATAAGCTAAAACTGTTTGAAATGACGATAAAATTACAAGATAATAAGATTGGTTACTAATTTACATTTGAAATTTAAACATAAAGATAAGATTTATTTTCCAACAATTTCTTCTCCCCTTTCACGCTCAAAGATTAGACAGGAGGGGAAAAGTTACACTACCTGGTATGACCACATTCGGAAAACAAGGGCATTTAATTCAATTTTTGTCGTCATGAAAACTGAAAAGCAATGAAGGAGACCTTCTACATTTCTGTTTGTAAAAAGGTGAACTCCGATGTGATTGCTCGCTTGTCTTTCTATTTTTGTTTCATGATGTGAAAGGAAATGAGACTCAGCCAATTTGCTAATTTTCAGAGCCTAAAGGACAAAAGCTATAAAGGCAATGGGCGGCATTTTCACCAAAGCCAACTGTCGATGTGTGTTTCATTGGTTATTATGCAAAATATATATATATATATATATATATCGATTTCATAGTGATATTTGATGGAGACATTAAACACAAGAGAACGTGCAAGCTACTCAAACGTCGTAAATGTACTAATTTTGGATGACTCAAATCTCAATCCTATCTCCAACATTAAGAGTTGGGATTCAGCTATATGAATATAACATCAGATTATATGTTCATGTTTGTTAGTATAACACCAATTTTATTTAATTCAAATGAATCAAAATCAATGATATCCAATTTTAAATAAACTGAGTTTGACGACTTTCTTTAAAAAAAAATTAACGATCGTGAACCAAAGGGAAGCACGGTACTTGGACATTTAATGCTCAAAGATGGTTCAAGGAAAGGGAAGGATAGAGAAAAGTAAAATAAAAAAAAAATTGGCAAATCTTGTTTAGGCCACGAACAAAACATAGGCAATCAAAATCTGAGGTTGCAGAGTTACAGCAACATTGACATTTTACCTAGAGGAAGTGGTCAGTACTGATTTTCAAAACGGGTACGTGACATGCAGAAATCAAGAAGATCTACCCCATAAATTGGTTCACAAACCACAGTTTTAAACAGAGTTATTTCCACAATAAAATCTGTCTTTTACTAACATCATAAAGACCAGACAAGATCATAAATTTGGTGACATGTGCCACCCTCTGTTCTGATTTAGACATGTTTCCTGACTCAAAGCTGAAAAAACAATGTAAATAGTAAAAACATAAAAGATGTAAACATATTTAAGATACACTACTGATGGGGCAAAAATTAATGAAGGTTAGAATCCTAAATTCTGACATTTACTTGATTAACATTGGTGAACACCAAATAATGCAACAAAAAATGGGTTAATTCTCTAAACAATTTGTTTGTTTCCCTTTGAATAACCCATTTTCACGTGCATGCCAAAAGCCAAAAAAAAGGGAAGCAAAACCCAAAAAATCAAATTTTACAGTCCAAGATGATAGGACACTTTCATGAACCACAGAGGCCATCATCGTCACTCACACCTCAACTTTCTTGTCTTTGCCTTTGTTTTTCTCTTGCCCAGGCAGCCGCCGCCCTTTACTCAAAAAACACTTAAAAAGTAGTTTTAAATGTTAGCCCATTGAGAGTTGAGACTCTCTTCCATGGTGGTGCCCAACTCTAGGTGCACTGGACAAGCAAGCAGTACTTTCAAAGTTTGCATTTGTCACCTCAAACTCATTTCTCACCCAAAACCCAAAAAAGATAAAACCCAATAACACCAACAACGGAAAGGCATTAGAAGAATAAATTAGAAATGCTACTACATAAGAATTAAAGCATAAAGGGACTGGAAATCCCAACACGAAGAATTCTTATATAAATATATCTACATCAACTGATTATATGTTAAATGGGGTTTTGATATAGTAATACTACACATTTTCCCAAAAGATAGAAAAAAAATTTTACAGTGACAAAGGCTGAGTAAAATAAAACAGTGTAGAGCATCGAAGTCTGCATCGTTTTAAGGGACCTCAACAATTTACTTCACTCCTATCGATTTACTGCACTATTTTCTAACCTCCTACTACTAGTTTCTTGTTTTTTGAAGCTTTTTTTTTTTCCTTCATAAACTAAATCCAAAAGAGGAAGTTAGTGTCACTAAAATTAAAAAAAAAAAAAAAAGAAAAGAAAAAGATCAGCAAAGGGACCAACATAGCCGTTGCTTTTACCGACATTATGAGACAAAAAAAATAGTGTGTCATAATAGACAATAAAGAGATTGAGCCAAACCCGCCAATATCACCGCCATCGTCGCCACCACTTCACATCACCAGAAGCTGAATGAAAAGATTAAGAAGAGAGCTTGTTGTAAAGATTGGACTTTGAAGAACATAGGGTTCCTTCTATGATTGCCATTGCCCCACCCTTCATATGAGCCTCCAAAACCCATTTGCTTCTCAAAAATTCCGATGGAAAAGCGCAATCTTGCTGCAATTTTTTTTGTAGATGGATTCACAGCAATCACCATTCCACCACTCTGGAGCTTTGCTTCCGCTTTTGCCCCCACCAAAGGCCTATCATCATTAAGAAAAAAAAAAAAACAAAGGTTGAGAAAACAAAAGACGAGCTTTTTCAAACACTACTTCCCAGAAAATAACAAAAGGAAAGCAAAGAACAAACATGTTGGAGAGTGCAAAATTGTCACTAACATAAAAAAGAAACAATAATGAAAACAAAGAAAGGCTTGGTTTCTGTACGTTTATTTCCCTTGACAATGATGGGTTTTCTTGACTCAGAAAGAAAAGGTTGAAATATTTAAAAAGTGAAAAAGAGAAAGAAAGCATTTCAATGAAGAAGAAGATGAAAAGGAAGTAGCCGCTGAAGGCATTCAATCTAAAACATAATGAGGCCAAGAAGTAATAATGTGGGCAAATAAATAAGGGTATTGGGTTTTGTTTGGTACAGTCTGGAGGGATGGCTTTTGGGGTTTTGCCTTAACCACAGCTTCAAAGTTCAACCCCACCTTTCAATTTAGTTTGCCCCAGAAGCCCCAGATTAGCTAGATTTGCGCAAGCAACCTCTGTCCTCTTCTTGTTTCCTTGCCTACCCTTCATCATTTACGAAAATCCCTTTATCGCCTCTTTTCCCCATGTTCAGGGGATCCACACAAACATGATAATACTAGTGTAGCTCTCCTCTTTTCTCTTATCTTATGGATTTTTCTAACGTTCAAACTTCAAAATCATGTGCCAGTATATTTTTTTTTTTTAATTCTGACTCTCCTGACCGAACCAGCAGCAGAGCCTAGGCCAGATTTATCGAGACGACCACCACAACAAACCCCCAACACCCACCCACACTGGTTCTCGGCCTCACATTCATTTCTATGGACTCTAGCTACGTAAGCACCTACATGGAGCCTTTTTCTTTGTTCAATGTGGATAGGGTTTGGGACTTTGGGGTCCCCTTTGGTCAAACAATTGCTACATCCATAATTTTCTTTTGGAGGGGACTGGCTGGGTTCCTCCTGTCTGAAGCGTGGAAACCAATCATAAATGACAAAACAACAGGGTTGGTTCGGTCACTTGGCTCTACGGGTGTTAAAAGAAAAAGCTCTCCAGATTTTGTGAAAAAAATAACTTAACATGAATAATTTTAATTGGATAAAATTATGGATAACGCTGTAAAAAAAGCTCACGATATAATTTTTTTATGCGATGTGAATTTCTTTAGCCCTTTTGTGTCTATGTGGCTTTTGTTGCTTGCTTCCATATCCATCTGTATGAATTATTAAACTAAATACACCTTTGCTAGATATTACCAGTTTAAGACCAAGCACCCTGTTAAAATTATACC
>JBBYHL010440544.1:3538-17674 GCA_038381835.1 Adansonia madagascariensis
ATATGGAAGTACGCTTATTAAAAAATGGTGGGTCTTAAGTTATATTTGTACTTTGTTACAGAAACTTGTTTTAAAGAGAAACAGAAGATAAGGTGATAATAACATGCTGGGAAGTCTACAATTCCTATCGGCTGGGCAGACTGATTTTGGGTTTAGTTTAACATTATTTTTTTGGAAAAAGTTGAGTTGTAAAAAATATTTGGAGAAAAAAATATGATTTAAGAATGTGTTTGGTATTATTATGAAAAATTGAAATGTAAAAAAAATATTTTAAAATAAGAAAAATTTAAAGATACGAATAAAATTTACCTATTGGTAAATGCTTGGCTTAGCATGAAATAGTATTTTTTAATTAAAATAATATATATTTTTAAATTTATTATAAAATATATAAATATGAATGAAAATAATTTAATAGTATGAATAGTGATTTGAACTCAAATGAGCGTGCATGGATAGACTAAATTTTACCGGGTCACAGCCCGTCTTATGCTCAGCTCTTACCCGTAACTAGATGGCAACATAAATTTTTTTTTTATATGTCCCTCGTTCAAGAAAACTCGAAAGTTTATTCATTATTTTTAAAAAATATTAATATGTTAATGTTATATTAATATTTTTATAATTAAATTTAAAAAAATTATTTTTTTAATAAATAATAATTCAATCAAACTAGTTTAAATTAAAAAAATAAATTTTATTTAAATTAAATCTAATACAAGTCAAATCAATTGAGTCAAACAAGTAGTCAACCTTTCGACAAATGGAACAATCATTTATTTAAAACCCAACTCTATTTGCAAAGTGTTATTCTCTTGATATTTTTATTTGAATTGTCGAATTATAATTTTAACCAACAAGAATCAAAATCCTTCCGTCCACTTGAGTTACAATATGCCACATCTTTTGAGATGTGTCAGCAATGAGTTACGTAGTCTGTCACCCAGCTTCTACTTGCAACCCTCGCAAAAATTCGCTACCTCAAATTGTAGTTGTTAGCTTTAAAAAAAAAAATTAAAAAAGAAATGGTGAATTTGCTTCTTAAGTGCTGAAATTCCCCTTTTTTTAAACTTCGATTATTTGTGTATTTATCAATGAAATACAACAAATACAAGGCTGCTGCAATATCACAAAGCCCCCTATAATATACATATATATATATATATATATAGATAGATATATATATAATTTAGCCAAGAAAAAAAAGAAAAACTCGGGACTTCAGAACCGTCCACTTCCCTAACATTCATAATCATCATTTTCATTGAAAACAAATACAAAAACTTTTATACAGTGAGCAGGAAAAAAATATTTGCTGCTCAGCAAATGCCATTTGCTTTTGCTTTGCTTTCTCTACTATTGCCCTATGTTCCCCTTACCTCTCTATGACTTTCTTCCCTCATGACGATGCTACCATTTGGCCCCCGATACTGCTCGGTTTTCGCGTACTGCATCCCAAGTACAGCTACTGGATCCGAAAGACTAGGGCAGGACCCTCCTAAGACTCCTCCCTTCCCCATGATGTTTGTTCCAACGATTCCCCTTCCCTGCTGCCGTAGATTTGGGATTGTATCGAAACTGTTTAGTCTTGACTTCTCAGAGAATATTTCGGGGCGCAGCTGCTTCATATCGATGGTAAACGGTGCCAACTTGGTACAATCATGGCCCAAGTACACTTGATAGTCAACCATACCACTCTTGCCGCTTATTTCTCTTGGGGGAAAAACTGAAAAGCCATTCAAGTTTTGGTCAGTACTCCAGACAGCAGTCTGCAATGGCTGCTGTTCCATTTGAGATGAGGATCCGCGATAATTGACAAATGCAGCAGGATACTTTGCCATTAAAATAGCAGAGTCAGGCAAGGATGAAAACCTAGTTTGCATCCTATTCCCATCCCAGAAACCATAACTCTTTGGAACATTGTCCACCGTGTTATAACTACTGTCGTCAGACTTTGGGAAAGATGAATTTCCATCAACATTATTATGGCCTGTTGATGACTCATCGTCTTGGGAACTAGAATTGAGTATCTGACCAAACAGCTTGACATTACCATTCCTGCAAGGCTTTTCTGTATCTGATAAACTCCGAGAATGAAATTTCGGACAACTGTTTGGTTGTTCCAAGTTTTGCACTGGCAGCGGAAGCTGTGCTGCTGATTTTGAACCATTGCACTTCTGAAGATAACAATCTCGAGCCACATATGGACTAGCAACACCCCTCCGTGATGTTGGAAGGCTTTTAACTTCAGGAACCCGACTACGACTGACATCACCATTCATTTTTTTCAAAGCTGATATTTGCAAGGGATAACCCCTTAAAATCTGGTATGTATCCACTAAGGGATTTCCAGACAAACGATCAGACTCATCTCCGCTAAATGATTTGTGAGCCTGTCTGTCTCCGTTCCCCTGATAATCAAGTGTTGATGACAACCTATCTTGGTTGCATATTCTCTCACATTGAATCGCATCAGAATCATGCAAGGCAGATTTTTTTGCAGAAGACTTTTCCTCTGCCAATAATAAGACAGAAGGCTTTCCAGCAGAACCCAAGTCAAGCGGAACTTGCTGCAGGCCATCAGTGTTGAAGTTAAAACCCAAACAGGAAATTTTATCAACAGACTCATCACTGGTTTTAGTTGAATCCAGCCTCGAGATACTTTGACTGCTAGTCTCTGCAGTCCTTTTTGTATTGCGCTCATCAAAGCCATTTTTGGACAATGAAGTTTCCTTTGCCTCCAAATCATTTCCAAGTCCCTCAGTAGGGCAAACGCCATCAGATTTGGGTACAACAAAAGTATCTAAACTAGGAAGGCAAGGATCAACTGCTTCCCCAACAGTCGCTGATACCACAAGATGAACACCCTTTTCAGCAACACGGTTTCTTACAGCGTTTAGATTTTCCGACACAATACTTTTCTGAACCTGCACTGACTCAGCCTTCATGCTATCAACATCCATATCATCACCACCATCATCAAAAATTGACTCGGTCTGACCCACATCAGAGACCATAGCTTCCACTGCTTCAGAAACCCTATGGTCTACTAGCTTCTCATTGTTTTTCTCCAATCTGTTCAGGTCACTTTGCAAACTCACTTCCCCAGTAGGAACTGATTCATCCACATTCATGCCCACAATAGTTGAAGGCAAGTCCTCCACTTTAGCACTGCAAACAACTGAGCTCTCAAGGAAACAAGCATCTTCCATATCACTCCCACCACCATTGGCATCATCACTCATGCGTGTACCCATGTTTCCGGTTCTTGGATGTATCGAGTCCAGTCCAAGGCATTTGCGAGCCTTGCTAAAGAAAACCCTGCACTGGTCCCTGGATCTTGTTCCAACACATTGTGCAATCATTGCAAAATCCCTCCCATAAGATGAGACAGCCTTCATAAAGACAGATTTTTCCTCATCTGTCCAATCAGCAGGATCCATTTCCCCACAACTCTCATCAGAACAAGTACCATCATCAACATTCTGAGTGACATCAGATGTCGAAGGCCTTTTAACCACAGAATCAACTTTGTGGCAATTCCACTCGCGGTGGTAACTCTCTCCAGGGTCGGCAGAGCTAGTGATACAAGAACTGATTGCCTCTGAAGACAAAGAACCACATATACCGGCTAAAACATCAGCAGCAACTGTTTCTCGATCCTTCCTATCAAAACTGCTTGACCTTTCAGCAATGCTATCATCAACTCGAGATGTTTTATAATCTAAATGCCCTCCCAAAAAGATCCTACTAGAAGGCATCTGCCGATTTCGCATGCCACTTTCTGCATGAGCTGCCATAAAGGAAGCTACACCAAGAACATCAAGGGATGCAGCATTCACCTCATGGCTTCGCTTTTTCCCAGATGTCAACAGGTAGGTATTTGCAGAAGACTTCCCCTGCTTACTCAGGTCAAGCTGCTTCTTTGTTTTCTCGAAACATTCAGACTTATGGTTTTTGTAATAGAAGTCGATACAATCTGCAGTCGTCTTGTGGTCAAGAAACAAGGCAATTTTTCGGAAGTCCTTCCCAAAGGCAGCCAACTTATCCATAAAAATTTCTCTCTCTTCAGATGTCCAAGGATTGATCAAAGCTCTTTCCTTCTCAACAGCACATGGATCTTCAACCAATCCATTACTAGAGATAAACCTTGAAACCTTCTTCTCTTTCTCATCTAACAATAATGCTGGCATCTTCAAGACATTCCTGTAAGGCCTGACATCGGGATCTGGAAGAAGTTTGCTTGCAAAATTGATCATATACACCCTAGGTTCCACAATTAAATTTCCTGCTGAAAAAACAACCCAAAATGTAATTATATACATCCTGCTGGCAAATGATAAGTCCCTAAATAAACAATCTTCTAGACAAGAAATCAAAAAAGACAAAATTTAAAGAAAACAGAAAATGTAAATGATTAATGGAACACATATCAGCAGTATTTAAGGCAAATCCTAGTCAAAGTCACCGGCTTATTACATTTACTTCTGCCAACAAAAAGAAAATACTAAAACACTAAAACAGTTACACCCATTAAAAATAACAATTTGAACCAGATGAAAGCATTCAAGTGAAAAACATAATATAGGAAAAATAAGATTCTTGTGTTTTACCCATTATCACCGGGAAAACCAGAGCCATCAAACCAAATCCTAGTTCAAAGATACATGCAGTTGCAAATTCTGGGCATTTTCAAACAATCAATAGTCCTTGGAGACCATGATTCTTTAAAAGGCTTACAGTATACATCATAGATATCTCATTGCAAAATCCGACAGTTTCAGAAGCATACAATTCTGCTACATCAAATATGATGATCACATTCTTCCAAGTAGGATTCAACAGAAAAGTTTCTACTGAAAGAGACCTGCAGTCAAAGCATCTGCACTATCAGCTCATACCTAATGCACGATGCACCACAATGCATCCAACCCTACATTCACCAAATACAAGCCAGCTTTAGAAGGGAACATTCCCCCTCAATCCACTATCATAACACCAAAAATAACAAATTTTCCAAGGAAACCCTAATTAGACTTTCACAACAAATGCAATCAGCTTCACAAGATGAAAGGCATATACTGTTACCTTCTATGTATTCCACTAACACCCGGAATCTATAATACCATGATAACTAGCCATTCACAAAAATGCATGTAAAATCACCTTGTAATTAATATATAAAATGAACTCTGTAATATGTCAAATGCTGCATCTTCTACCCATGAACAAGAAAACATTCATCTAGACCAATTCTTATTCTAAATTGCCTTGATCTGGCTATAAATGTTCTTCAACATCTATTTTCATGGCTTGAGAAAACTGAATCTAGATTATCAATTTGTTTATATGATTAAAAGAACCTAGCCTATAATATTCTGCCTTCTTCCATGTACGATTATTTTTTATTTCCAATATTGATCTTCAGCGATACTTCTATAATTATTTCATTACCATTAAAAATTAAAAAAAAAAAGGTGTAAATTATTAACATGACCCACAGCTTAATTTCACTTTCCAAGTATTAATCCTCAACATTTTACCTTAAATGCATTCAAGTTGACAGAGGATCAAAGATACTTAAATTAAGGCCATTCAACAACATGCAAAATCACAACAGAACTAACAAAACCTAAAAATTATTCTAAAGCAGGAGGCTCAAACAATTACCAGGAGAAGAGATTCGTGAGCGAATGGAGGACCGGTGTTTTTGGTAGCCACCATGTGTTGGACGTAAACTCAACTCATACTTCTTCTGAGACCTTGCACGGTACTTTCTCATCAACAATGAATGCATATCTTCCTTCCAAGCATGCTGAAATGCTTTAAACTTAAGTACTAAAACTCTCTCCTTAAATCGTAAGTACCGTTTCCAAATTGCAAATTTTTCCCTGATTGAAGAATCATTCTGCCAGCATGCTATATTGGAAATTTCAGAAATCTCAATGCTATACTGATCTTTTGGCAATAGGTTACTAAACACTTTAGAAGCTCCATTTGCCAATTCCTTATTAGCAGTCAATATTATATTTACTCCAGCATCAGAACCTGAAGATTCTGGAACATGTGCATCAGCATCACTATCAATCTTTTTAAGCACACTGCCTTCACCAGAAATGCATGAGCGAGTCCCTTTATTACTTGAAGCAGTAGCTAAAATCACCTCCTCTATTTTTGTCAATTGAACAGCACCCAAATTACCAGAACATTCATTAAACTTCACAATATCAGATGGAGAAACTGCTTTCTCCAGAGGTGACGGTTCCACAAATTTAGATGTAGCCGTTCCAGGACTATCAATGTCCCCATCTTTTATATCAGCATTGACTTCTTCTGGGATACAATTACAAAGGGGCAACTTCTCGCGAGCATCACCATAAGGATCAATTTTCAAGGTGGTGGGTCGAGGGATCAAACTCGATACAGCTTCCTGTGCCGCACAAACTTCTCCAATTTCGTCAATAGGAAGAGAACTCGATATTGCAGGGCATGGACATCTGGTTCCAGAGTCACCTTTCAATGATTTAAGTTCATTTTCAAGTGAATCAATTTCAGATTCAGTTTTCTCCAATGCCTTTAAAACATCAACTTTCCATAGTAGCAACTTACTTATTGCAGTAGAGCGAACAAAACTAGAATCCACTGTACTAGAATCATGTTGAAGCAAATCACTGAGTGAAGGGCCCAGGTTAATAATTGAGTTGATATCTAATTTCTCTAAATTAAAAGAGGGTCCTTCCAGATGATTTTGAGACCCAAGACTTGGAGAACCACATAAATTACTAATATCATTATCAATATTTACAGCTTTGCCAAATGATTTGTCTTCCACCCCTGCAACAAGCAGGAACATTTTGGTAATAAATGAGAAAACAACACAATCATATGCAAAGAAAACAGATACAGGGAGAAAGGGTATCATTTAACATCCAGCAATTTTACATTTTTCAATTAAAAAAAACCATTAAAAATATTCTAATTTGGACATTGATTTGGAAGCTATTAGAAAGTTAAGAAGAAAACAGCAAAAGAATAAGCCAGTCAACAATAAAGCAGTGTCCCAAATGTGCAGAACACAAGTTTTCTTCCGATATGTTTATAAGATAGGTTATATTCTCAATTGGGAATAACTAATCATGCCAGATATTTGAATTTTTCTTCTTTTAAAATAAGGATCTAGACTTCTATGGTGATAAGCTCTACCCCCATCAAGAGATGGAGCCTAGGAATTGACAAAAGGAAAGGAACTATCACCTCATAAAGGCAGAGACTTTTATATGGAGTTTGCTTTGAGAGGAAGTGGGAGTCAAGATAGTAGAAATATTTAAGTGTGATTAAAATGACCATCTTACCCATAAATACTAAAATTTGCTATATAGTCTCTAAACTATCTAATGTTTGCATTTAGGTCCCTACATGAAAAAAATACTACAAAAAAATCATCAAACATGTGAAGCTAAACATGAAAAACACAGCAAATATATTCATGAAGATTCAGCCAAGCATCTTGGCCTTGAAGCAAAATTTTTCAACATTTTGCAAAATAGTCCTTAAACTTTTCTAATATTTACATTTAAATCCCTACATAAAACATACTTCGAAATCTCACCAACCTAAAGCCAGTTACAGACCATATATATATATATATTTAAGTCCTTAAAGATATACATACATATATACATATAAATATATATATTATTCAACTAGAGGTTCTTATGCCATAAGAAACCAGCATTACTGCCAAACTAAAGCCAGTTACAGACCTTAGCAAAAAAAAAAAAAAGAAGTATGTAAAATGTAGAATACCATGATCAGTACTTAACATCAATTTAATTAGCCATGTGGGCCTACCTTATTGTTGTGAATGATATTACAAATCATCCAATCCTATAAATTAAGTTATTAAGAAAGGGAGGGAGGGAGGAGAAGAAGAAAGTCATGAACATATAAGCAAACAATGGGTTATGCCCATGACAGAAGTCTCAAAACATGCTGGCATATAAAGAGAATAATCAGAAAGAAAAAGAAAAAGCATAGATTGTGTAACTCAGAGATCACTCTTAAAAATAATCCAGTTCACCATGCAGGCATTAAATATTATTGTTAACAAAATTATAACTGTTTTAGGTAAGTATTGTTAATACTAAATAAATATATAAGAAACTATAAACTTCACCTGGTGAAGAACTGCAAGCAACAGAGGAGGGAGTCGCAGGAGAACCACAATCAGAAAATCCAAGAACTCTAGGGCTCTTGTCTGCCACATTAAAACTCAGGGAATTGTTAGGGTCCATATTACCAGCAGAAAATGTAAACCCACCGCTGTTCATGCTTGTCTCAGGGCCTTCAACTTTCTTTTTCTCATATTTGGCCAGACCTTCACCCCATCCAAGGCGTAGCTTTTTTCTTGGCGTTGTGCCATCAGAAGGTGCAGCAGAAGTGACACAGGCTGCTGCATCCACAGAAGCAGACTGGCCTGGAGTCAAATTTTTCTGTTGTAACACAGGCTTCCCTTCACCAGAATCTACACCTCCTAAGCTCTTTGAGCTATTTGAATGGCTAAAGCCTGAACCCCGTGAAGACAAGCTTCCAGAGCGGCTCCACTTAAGAGGCTTCCAATCCATCGAGCCTACTGAGTTGTCTCTCTCACATCTTTGTCCTGTGCCTAACCCATTTACACTTGTCTTATTATCATGCAGGTCTTTTTGAAGTTGGTCAAATGTGTGTACAAAGTCAGAATGTGTATGAGAAGGGTACATTAGGGCATCATCCATTGACTTTCGTCCATTATTAACATCATGAGGCCTGCCAGGAGTGTTTGGGGACCCATTGCTTGTTTCCCAAGAATAACCTCTCCAATCTCTCTGGCTATAAGACCCTCCGTTGTTTTCCCTACTGCTGTTGCGACTATATTTCCCATCTCCACGAGAAACCGACTGATGAAAGCTCTCACCAATCAAGATCTTATCACCTGAACAAGATGGCACATATCTATGACCACCATTTTCTTCGGCAACCAGGTGACAACTGCCCTGCTTACCATGACCTTCAGAAAATATTTAAACAACAAAGGAAAAATCACAAAAAAATTAACAAGTACAAGGTTTATGTATTTTCCCAGATTCCATAAAGGGAAAGGGAAGTTCAATCAATCTCTTAAATCCTACACCCAAAAAAAGAATAAATTTCCTAGGGGGAAAAAAAAAACTAAAATTCTTCATTAAAATAAATCGAAGTACATTTTCTTCATAGAATAAAAGAAAAAGAAAAACCAACATTTCCTACCTCCAAAGATCAAAAAAGCAAATAGTACCAGAAAACTGTCCATTCTTCAGAAAAGCAGAATAGGAGAATATAAAAACTTGATAAATCTAAGGGCTAAAACGGATAACAAGGCAGTGATCAAGGCACAGGAGGGAATAAGACAGAAAAACATTGCAGAAGAGCTGAGAGATGATGAGCTGTGAAGGAAAATAAAGACAAAAGGCCTGGGATAACCATTGGAGCTGACATGGCAAATAAACATTAGTTAGTTGTGCAAAAAGAATTGTAATTGGTCGCAGCCAGTTATCAACAAATGCTCTCTTTTTAATTGGTTCTTTGTATTCAGCAAACTGTTAAATTCCCTGCACGTGTGATGTTTTATATACTAACAGCCTTTTAACAATCAGATTTTGTCAAATGAAAATATAGCTTTTTCTGCTCTCTATTCATATATAGTCTCAACTTCTTTCTATTTTATTTGGTTCTTATCGTCAATATTCTGTGACAAACTTGGTATCAGGGCTCACTAGATCCAACCACAATCAGTAAGCATAAAAAATACAGAAATATGGCAGAAGGAACCAGACTTAATACTCTCCATTAACAAATCAAAGCTCTACAGGTCCAACTTGAAACACTAAAGGCTGCAGACACCACATTTCCAAGGTGGGAGGAACAAAGGAAGAGCATCGATGCCAAGCCTGTTGAAAACCAAGAGCACATCAGTAGTGCTCGACCTGCTAGCTCTGAAAGGAGAGACTCAAGTTCAGTCTGGAACAAGGGCCATCACTAATGTCATTGTCAGTAACAATCAACAAAACACCAGCATCTCAGCCTATGCTGACATGTAAGACCCCCACATAAGTCACTATAATTGATAAGCATAGCAAATATACCCGCAACAAACAACATGACACCAGTCATTTTGCCCATCAAAACAGCTTTAATCAGTTAAGAAGATTGGAATACCCACTGACCTAGCTATTCATCAATCTCAACTACACTTGCACTTAACCTAAGATTGAGCTGAAAACCTTTGATGGTAGCATCCCTAGAGTTTGAATTAAGAAATGGTAAACACAATAAAAAATCAAATAGGAAAAAATTAAATAACAAGAAAAAAAATTTCTAACCCAAGAAATAAATATTAATTCTAACAAAATAAATTATCAGGAAAAAATTATCGGAATCATCACCAAAAAAATGGCAAACATTAAAAAAAAGAAATATTTCATTAACCCATAAATTCTATTTTTTACAAAAATTTTTCAGAGAAAGGTTATACATAGATATTATTCTATGTATCATTAACGAAGATAAAATTGGAGCACACGAATGGTTAGGTTCCATTCATATATTTGGTGGAATCTGACATATCCTAACCAAACCTTTTGCACGGGCTCGCTGTGCACTTATATGGTTGGAAAAGGCTTACTTGTCTTATAGTTTAGGTGCTTTATCTGTTTTTGGTTTCATTGCTTCTTGCTTTGTCTGGTTCAATAATACTACTTATCTTAGTGAGTTTTACAAAATAGATTATCAGGAAAAAAAAATTGGCAAACATTAAAACGAAGAGTATTTGATTAACCCATAAATTCTATTTTTTATAAAAAATTTTCATAGAGAAGATATATAGTTATTATTCTATATATCACTAATATTCCAAGAATCAATACACAACCTTTCCTTGCATCAACAAATAAATGATTATCTTAATCATTTACAGTATCTTTTCCATTGCTGACCACCAAAAGAGTTAGCAGCCATGATTTTAGTTGGCAAGGCCGAAATTTGGTTTGTTGGATATATAATGCAAAATAATAGTTAGTTGGCAAGTGTTTGCTTATGATCTATGCACAGAGGTTCTATGAGAAGACTCGCTCTGATGTGAGAGAAGACAAGTTAGACCAGAACAACTGTAGAGGAATATTAGGAGAAGTTTGTATTAGGCCTCAAATGTTAAAATATAACCCACATTTACCTAAATCTTGTTGTGTTTCTAGCTTCATTAGTGGCCTTAAGGATGATTTTAAACACAAAGTGACAGCAAATGAACCTGCCAGCTCAGTTGCTGCTTCTAGACCGGACAAACTACATGAACTCTCCCTGGAATTGAATACAAAATAACAAAAGACAGAAAGTTCCGAAACAGCAATTTCTCCAACCTTGGTCCTTACCCCAAATCTACAAGCACAAAAACTTACACCCAATTCCTTCCAATCGGCAATCACTTGTACAGCAGAGGAGGGCACAAAATTTATGCTTCACATGTGGGAGCAAATTCACTCCAGGGCATGAAGCAACTGAAGGTCATAACAGCAAGTAAACATTTTGAAGAAGAGAAAGCTAGAATCAGACAGCTTGATAGTGGACAAGAAGCTACTAATGAACAAGACGGTTTGAGGGCAATTCAGATATCTCTCTCAATGACATATCTGACATATCCGCCACTAGTTTATCCTACTGCCAAGATTGACAAAAGAATAGTGAAGAAAAACAACAAGGCAGTGACTCAATTACTACTAGTTTGGCGCAACTTAGGTCAAGAGAGTGCTACTTTGGAAGATTTTTCTGTCCTTATGTCTCAATTTCCATCTTTTAATCTTTCAAGAGAAGGATCTACTGGAGAATGGGGTAATGTGACAAGGGATAACAAGGCAGTAGGTCAAGCCACAGGAGGGTATAGGATAGGAAAGCATTCAAAAGGAGCTGACAGATAATGAGCTTGAAGAAAAATATAGACAAAAGGCCAACCGTTGAGGTTGACAACGGTTGGCCTTGCAAATAATCATTAGCTGTTACTCAAAACTCAAGTGTGAGCTCTGGATACAGGTATGCATCCGACATAAGTAGGTTCAATTTTTGCCAAGTTTTTCCATGTATTCAAAGGATCCTTGGAAGGTAATAAACTTATACCCATGTTCGGATATGCATCAAATAGGCTACTTCAAGAAAATGAAAAATCAGGGCAACATAGATTAGTAGTTAGTTATGCAAAAAGAATTTTGTAATTGTTTGATGCCAGATATCCACAAATGCTCCTTTTTAATTGGTTCTAATTTAAATCCCCTGCACATGTGATGTTATATATACTAAGAGCCTTGTAACAATCAGACCTTGTTTGATGAAAATATAGACTTTTCTGCTCTGTACTCTCTTCTCAGGTTTCAACGTCTCTCTATTTTATTTGGGTCTTACCATCAATATTCAGTGACAAAAGAACCTAAAAAAATCCAATTTATCAAAATCAAAGTATATTTTCTTCCACGATCCCAAAAAAACCAGAAACCATTATTCCTATCCGTAATGCAAAGTAAAAAAAATAAAAATAAAAAAAGAATACTACCCAGAAAATCCAAGAACTTTATTTCTCAATAAAACAAAACGAGAAAAAAAATTAACCGGAAAAGAAAGAAAATTCCAATTACTCGAATGAAGATATATATTGTAAAATTAACTAAAGGAACAGAAAAGAATACAAAAAGAATATGACAATCGTAAAAGAATTTAGATAAAAAAAAAACCTTCGAAAACCTGAGGGTCTAAGATGTCCTTAATCCCTACCCAAAAATAAATTAAAAAAGAAAAAAACACAACACCCGCAGAACTCATGCTGGTACAATCCTAACCTACAATAACAAGGTTTAACAAGAGGCTGCAGTTAAATAAACAGCGTCAAAGAAAGGAAAAAACTTACAGGGAGTACGACGGAAGTCACCAGACCCCCATCGAGTGAATTCTCTAAAAGATCCATGCTGATACAGCGACATAGAAGAAGAGTCTCCCCATCGAGCCATTGACGACTGCTGTGGCTGCGACTCCGTCCTGTCGTCCTCCCTCTCCTTGTAAAAATCCTTGCGGTCCCAAGGCAAAGGTTCAGGTGGCATCAAATCGCATGTGGCAGCACCAGCCAACAACACGCCACCGTTTTCTTCTTTTTTCCACCGAAATACCAAACACTAAAAAACCTGGCCCATCTTGCCCTAACACCAAAAAAAAAAAAAGGAAACCACTGGTTCTTACTAGGTTTTCTCACTTCCAAGACGAAAACAGCACCATTAAGGATAAAGTCATGGCGCTTTTTTGGAAGGGAAACTTACCGAAACAGGATTTTGGCGGTGTCACTGAACCGGATCAACTGCGTCGAAACGGGGGTGATATCCAGCTTCAAAGAAGTTACTCTCTGTGTCAATCATTAGAATTGAAAAGAGAGAGGAGAAGAGTGCATCTTCTCGGATTTGTTTAGGGTTTTCGGTCTAAGGCTTGTTTGGAAAGAAAATCTGCGAGGGCAGAGAGAGTGAGAACGTGCAGCCGATAAGGGACAAAGAAAGCCTTCAGACAGAAAGGCATCCGTATCTCAACCCTGCTATTAAACCAAATTTCAATCAACTTTCACGTCCGCCAAATTTAAATTAATAATAAAATAAATATTAAAAAACTTTATTTGATTTTTTTTTTTTTAACTATTTTTGCAATTGTCATCTTTTTTTATCTTTTGGAAATGGACCCGCCCTTCGCGCCCTAATTATTACTCCAAAGTTGCCCTTGAATTTAATTGAAAATTACTACTAGACCAAAAGGACTTCAGTTTTTCAGACACTGCATCATTTTGGACTGATTTACCCTCATGAGATTTTCAGAATGACAATAATTGCGTGTCATGTTGTGGCAGCAGTGTATTTCTTTCAGAATTTTGCCTTTTTTTTTTATCCTTTTTCTAATTTATAATCTTACTAAATTACTTATTACTTACGAGGAAAAAATATTTTAAAAAAATACCTAGAGAGAAAAATTATAATACATCATATTTTTTGAATTTGACTAAAAAATTAGAGAGTTATAACATATTTTATTAATATATTTTTTAAAAAA
>JBBYHL010440564.1:0-58393 GCA_038381835.1 Adansonia madagascariensis
ATCCCCATTCATGTTATGTGCCATCCCCTTGTATGTTCATTGTCTTCTCCTTGTCTAAGTGCATGTTTGATGGTTGTAAAGAAAAACTAATGTTCAAAACCTCCCCAAGTCAAGCA
The DNA here is from genome assembly GCA_038381835.1 of Adansonia madagascariensis. Taxonomy (NCBI): domain Eukaryota; kingdom Viridiplantae; phylum Streptophyta; class Magnoliopsida; order Malvales; family Malvaceae; genus Adansonia; species Adansonia madagascariensis. The sequence goes on from JBBYHL010440564.1 coordinate 117, forward strand.
TGTTAACCTCAACCAATGAGGATTAGCATGAACTTAGCATTTTCCTTAAAGTTAGCAAAAAAAATCTTTAAGAAAATTAAGTTTTCCAAATTTGGAGTCTTGGTTAAATGAGCTCAAATCTTTTGATTTTCCAATGAAAACGGCCCTGCACTTGTTCCCGAAATATTTGTACCTTGTTTTTGATTCGAAACCTTAAGTGGTATGATCAACGGGCTGTTTCATCATCCCAAACTACTCTGAGGCTGTGCAAATGAGTTCCTGAGGCTCATGCCACTCTTTCCCTTTAGTCATGGTTTGAATGTCAATAACCCGAGTTTGGACCCAAAAACATAAAGAAAAATAAAAAATATCCCCTGCTTTGCTTTGTCCTCTGCTGGTAGCACAACTATTGTGAATTGAAAAAGTTAGTATAAATCCTAAACGATTTTTCATGAATTTTTTTTGATATTTTTCTCTCAAATTGTGTCAAATTATCTTTAAAAGATGTCTTATTCACCCCCAGATCATTTCGGATGAGAGAGTTATGATTTTTCAAATCTAAACTGTCTAGAACTCCTGGAATTAGCAACATGTGTTTTAATCGGGCCGTTCAGACCCACTAAATGATTTTTCCTAAAAAACTCATGAAATTCCCTTTTCAGAAAGGTATCATTTGCAATTTTTTTATACCTAATGATTCTGGCATATTTTTCAAATTTTGACACATCATGTCCCTCTTATGCTCTACTAGCAGCGTAATTAATCTAAACTTGAAAATTTACTCCCCTGGAAAGTGATTTTTTGGGATATTGAGAATATTTTTAGATTGACCCTCATCGAGTTACCTTTCTAACAGTATCTTGTTCACCCTGTAAAACCTTCAAACCAATTTAGGATAAATTTAGAAAGTGGGATAGTGTGATGATGCCCCTCTATTTTCGGTTATGGTCAAAATTGAGTTGCTCTCGAGCTTCATCTCGAGACATTCGAATGTCACCATATCACCCTGATCAACCTCAAAAACATGCTTTGACCTCCCATAGGTTCGCACCAAGGCATGAAATTTTTTTTTATATCTTTACCATCCTCATTTACAATAATTTCCTTTATCAAAAAGCATCAAAATATGCACTCATTTTCTAAATCACAAAGTTTTGTGAACTTAAGTTTTCCAACTCTACTTCTTTAAAGAGTGTTAGACATGTCACTTTCAACGATACTCCAACCCCGTCCTTCTGGGAGGATACTCCAACCCCACTTTTTCAAAATTGTTAAGATTTAAAAATCTTTCTTTGTCAAAATCATTCATCATCCTCGGGGATACTCGAACCCTATCTTTCCAAGGGGATACTCCAACCCTATCTTTTAACTATAAATTTTTCTTCTTCCTGGATTTCCATGAACGTGTCAAGAGTCAAGCCTACTTTTATTTTTTTAAAAAAAACTTATTCAATCGAGGAACATAGATCTATCTCGAAAATTATCGATTCGGTTATTCCTAGATAATTGATGCAACTGTGAGATAAATTCTAATAGTCCATCCATTCTTTTTATCATTACATTGAATGTTTCATGTTACGTTACTTCATTCCTTGCCTTACTAACATGATTTCTTTGTGATTATTATTCGCATTCATATTTTCAAATCATTTCAAGTAAAATTAAAGGTGACATTCCATGTGGGTATCTCTCCAATGCCCAAAATAGAATATTCCATTTTAAAAGTAAAATTCAAAGCTCATTTTTATTAAAAATTTTTATATTCCCCATCTATCTAGGGTGTATATGAGATTAAATCTTTTTATCAAAACCTAGATTTGTATTTTTATAAAATTCATGCATTAAAAGAGGGTTAATCAAAATAATGATGAGTTAAGATCGAAAAAATCAAAACTGAGATAAAACATAACTAGTAAGGTATCAATTTTGGGCATCGTGAAAAGGTTTGTGCCTCATCGCGTGTAACCAACCCCCAAACTCAAATGACGAATCTTTGTACCACGCAAACCATGAGATCAATGTTTCAAGTTTTGTAACTCAAGACATAGGTTTCAATAGGCATCCAATCATGCCTAGCCCAAAATGATTGATGGCTACTCTAAGCGTTCGCCACTTTGTGATGGTCATTCGAGACCAATAAGATGAGCGATTTGTCTTATGGTCCCCCTCACTGTATCATGAGTCAAGAATCCATACTTTCTCATTCTTATATTGCGAAGGAAAAGTCTTGGTCAAGAAGACATTTCCTAGTCAGAAAAATATTTTAAGTCATATACACCCATAGATCCATGAGGATCCACCCTGGGGTACATTGTGACAGCTTTGTGACTCCACTAGGGACTGTATAGAGAGTTAGGCCAATAACTAGCCATGTCTTACTAGGTTTTTGGTTCCTTCAATCTTTGGTCATTATTAACTATGACCCTTTTTTTTTGCCAACTAATCTTTTGTTTGACATGATTGTCAAGATTGTCTTATTTTTGAATAATCATCAGTTTAATAAAAATGGTAATAGGGGAGTAAGCAAAAAGGTTTGATCATTTCCCTGTCACACACTATGCACTTGCATGTGTGTTAGAGTCCTACCAAACTCCATGGTGAGGTTATAACCCAATCATTAGGAGAAAGTGAGCTATCTGCCTTCGTGAGTAACCCTCTATATAGGCATAACAATAACTTCCCAGATGCAAATTACCTATGTCTCTCGTGAGTAACCCTCTGTATTTGTATAGGGAAATACATCCACTAGATTGAACTCATTCCGCCAAACCCACAATGGGCTTAGGATCGGTATGCCTCGACTGTCCTTACTGGACAAAAGAGTAATTCAGATACCTATTTAGGCGTCAACTTAAACCTGGTATAGTTAGCCCAATAAGCTAAACCATGTCAAACCATATTAGAATGCTGCTAGAACACCTAGAGAACACGGTCACTCGGGGAATCATTCCTAACCTTTACTCTCAATTACCATGATTACACAGGTGATAATGAGTGTACAATTCTCACCCACATCTGCATTTTTATCATTTATCAAGGCATGATGCTATGTCACTCAAATGATGGTTAACCTTTGTCTAAATAAGTGACGGTGAGCAAAAACCATCGTTCATAATGTCTTCTACTGTAAGCCATTATGCTATCTGAGTCATGGCTTAACGCGCATCTTTACTAGTAGTGATAAATGAATATTACCATTGGTCGATTATTTTTTATTAAAATAAGATATTTTATCACCTCATGAAAGGGAAGTTGTAGACATGTGGATAGGCTGCCTGTTTCTCATCTCATCACTTTGGTTGAGACATGTTATGAATATTTTTTCTAATGTTCTTAAATTCTTTAATTCCTTACATTTGTCTCTTATACGTTTCACTTACTCGTTTTCCTTTTGTTTTGTATCTTGGCACATGCATCATCTCATCATAACTATCATGATTATCATCATTTTAGGGTAATTGTTCCGATTCAGTGTTCAACAAATGGCATTATTTGTGGAGCAACAGCTCATTTCCACTATCGAGTCCTTTGAAAATGTCAGAACATGGTCAGAAGGTTGCCAACATCAAGATGGAGATATCTTAAACCTTAATTACATCTAAAAAATGCATGAAGAGGTTAAGATTGATTTTCGTCAGAATGATTGTCAGGAACTAAAGCACATTTGGGATAATTGGGACAATAACGAAAACGAAGCCTTTACTAAAAAGTACGGGGATATAGCTTTCTTACTTCGAGTTCAGTTGGATGATGGCTTGCTGCGAGAGTAGCACAGTTCTAGAATCTGGCCTACTGATGTTTCACCTTCAACCAATAAGATTTAGTCCCAACCATTGATGAGTACATAGCTCTGCTCAACATAGAGAGGGCCAAGTCAGACTGGATTTACGACAAAATCTAATGCCTCCTACGTTCAAGAAAAGGTTGAGGCAAGTTCTTGGGGCCACAAAAGCACTGGTTGATAGTCACGTCAAAGTAAAAGGGAATAGCGAATGCATCTCTTGGGCCAACTTGAAAGAGACCATGGTAAATCTTTCTGATCAAAAGAAAGCTCAAGATGTCTATGCTCTGGCAATCTACGAGGTCGTTATATTCCCGAAGACTTTAGGTTATGTAGAGGCGGTAGTCATAGATTTCTTTTCTCGCCTATGTTGTAACATCAACCCTGCTTTTCCCATCATCATTGAAATCATCTGTGCCCTTAGTTTTTGTAAAAGAACAAGAACAGGAAGGTTTACCGGGTGCACCCCATTGCTCCAGATACGACTCCTAGGTCATCTCTGTGTTAGGAAAAGAAGAGCCAGGCAAAATTTCTTCTTCAAGATCATTCCTCTTCGTTAGAGGAAGAATGTTATCAAGATAAGATAGAAAAGCATTGGGTCGAGGAATTATGAAACGTCAAGAAGGAAAAAATCATGTGGAGAGCCTTGTGGGTGCTCCCTTAGTCTATTGTGTACAGATGTGGAGACTACACTTGTGTACTGCTCTTGGGATTATGGGGAAATACCAGTTATGCTTCTCTATTGGTATTACGTCAGTTCCAGTGCCAGTAATTCATTTCATTCTTCAAAGACTTTAGACATTGGGATTTTGAATACGGAGAGCCCAATTATAAAGTGAAAATCTAGTTAGCTTTCCAAGCTTGGAAAAAGATCCATTATATGGAAATATACTGGAGAAGAAGCCCCACCACTCCTAGATACGAAGAATGGAGACTTTACCATATCAATGACCTATTTCCACCACCTAACTCCAGGATACTACAAATCCCAATAGAAGAGCTACCTTATAAGATCAAGCTACTTAAGACGGAGTTCAAACAAAAAAAGGCATCTTTTGTCACAGAAATCTCTCAACTTAAGGAGGAAAAGGGCCAATTAGAGATGGATATCTATCTTAGGAGCAGTGAAATAGATCAAGTCATCAAAGAAAGAGATCGCCTCAAAGATGACCTTGAAAGCCTAATCAAGGATTATATGGTGTTCCAAAAAGCTAACAAGTCCCATCGTGTTGGCAAGACATCAGTCAAATGGGAAGCAAATGTTGCCACCCCTAATCGTGAACTGAATCAGCAAAAGGAGGATGTCAGAACCAGTAAAGAAAAATTCATAAGGGCACACGCTCTTACCTCCACCTGCCAATGAAGAAATCAAAGACATGAGACCTAAATGCGGGATACGAGAGCCGCCAGGGTAAAAAATGAAGTCCTCACTCATAGAATCCAGGAGTTAGAGTAGTCTTTCCAGATTCGTCAAGATGATATCAATAAACTACAAGGGCTTTTGAGCAACGAGAACTAGATTGGCAAGCGACAATCGACCAAGCACATCTAAACTACCAAGTACAAGATTAACACCTTACTGAACAAGTTCAAATGGCTCAACGAGAGGCGGATGACATGATTGAGGTAGCTTGGTCCATAAGGTGAGACATTATACCTATCGGAGATTGTGAGCAGTAACTTTTAAGCTTTCTTGATCGCATGATTATGCTATGTAATCATGTTAGATTTTTTAGATGTAATCATGTTGCAAAAAAAAACTTTTCTGTGGCTTTATGAATGATGTTATTGATGAAGCTATTCTAGGAATCAATTGTCTCAAATGCATATGCATATTTAATTTCACTATTTTGTTCTATACACTTGCATCAATCATTCATTATCTAAAGTCATCATTGCATTATAGCACTCATCAATAAATACATTTTTTTTAAAGTGAAAGTCTAATACAGAAATTGGGCCATAAAAGTGCAAGGGATTTTGAGATCATTCAGGAAAACAAAACTTAACATCCTGCATCACTACAACACACGATGCTATAAACAAATCATGGAGAGTGATCATGAAGCTCGCATTGAGTGACTTGAGCTAATGGTTAAGGAATCACAAGACCAAATGCTCCATCAGCAAAGCAAAATGTAAACTTAGATTGCAAGACTTATGGAACTAATGACAACCTTTGTTAAAGAAAAAGGGCAAGCCAGCACTGCCAACATGAGGAATAATCCTCCTAACACTGAAAGTCCCCCTACCAATAATCTAGAACCCACCCAAGGGGAAACTAGACAAGAATAGTGGCCCACTCCTACACCTGCCTCTTAGGCCCTACCAGTCATCTACCTAAATTCTATTGCGGGAAGCTAATTCATTCCCGATACTTAAGAGGTTAACGTAAAAGTTTCATCAGCTGACCTGATAACCCTTGATCATGAAGAACCAGAGAAAATGAAAGGTCAAAAGTCCACCATGACTGTAGAAGAAATGAACAAATTCCATCTACTAGAAAAATGCCTCTAAGCTATTGAAGGGAATGAAAAGTTTGGAGCTCTTGACGCGCAATCGCTATCTTTGGTGTCCAACCTTGTCATTCCGGAAGTTTAAGTCTCCAGAGTTTGAAAAATTCAGTGGAACCACCGACCCTTTCATCCATGTCTGAATATACTTGTGAAAGATGGCTAGGTACGAGAAAGATGAAAAGCTCATTATCCATTGCTTCTAGCACAACCTCACTGGGGCAGCGGCTCAGTGGTATATCAAACTAGATAATGGAAAAATCCAATCATGGGTCGAGTTAGATAAGGCTTTTCTAAACCAATACCATCACGTGTCAGATTAGGCATCGGACAGACTTTCTCTGATGAATTTTGAGAAAAAATCCACTAAAAGTTTTAGGAAATACACCTAAAGGTAGAGAGAAGAAGCAACCCTAGTATAGCCTCCCCTTACAGAAAAAGAGATGATAGTCATTTTCATTCACACCTTACGTGCTCCTTATTATGAGAAGCTTATAGGAAATGCCACCAAGAAATTCACAGACCTAATCCTTTTTAGAGGAATGATTGACACAGCCATTAAGAGTGGTAGAATGTCTGCCGAAGAAGCATCTGGATTGAGCAAAAAGCATCTTGCCAATAAGAAGAAGAAAAAAAAGGCCAATGCCATAAGTTATGTTAGGTCATCTTAGCCAAAATGGCGTTAAATACCTGACCCTCACTACCCAAGCACACTATATTCTCGCCCTATCACAATACCCCCTCAGTCAATTCATGCCACAACCTACAACTCATCCTTTGCAATCCCATTAAACCCACCATAAAGCTACCCTCCATAAGTTCACCAAAGTACCAATCGAATAACTAATAATGCAACTGGCAATCGAGGTACAAATCAACAAAGATAACATTTTGATCCCATCCCTATGACCTATAAGGAACTCTACAAAACCTTACTCTAAAATCATTTAATGCCCAAAATCTATGTCCCAGAAAAAAAGCCACCATACTCGCAATGGTACAACCCTAATGCACACTATGAATAGCATGTTGGGGCAATAAGGCATGACATCGAGAATTGCATATCTTTCAAATGAAATGTGTAAAATCTAATTAACTAAAAGTCTTGCAGTTCGGGATGAACTAGGGACCAAATATTACTGCCAATCCTTTACCAAACCATACTGAGCCAGGTGCAAATATGATCAACATTAAGAACAAATAAAGTTAAGACAAGCATAGAGGATGTAAGGATGCTAATGTTCTTAGTCTAGCAGGCATTGATTCAGGTTGGATTACTCAATGAAACAAAATAATTAAAAGACAATCCCAGCAACTTTTGTGACTTACACACAGTTGGAAGTCATACCTTACAAACATGCAAGGGGTTTAGGTCCATGGTTCAAAGAATGATGAATGAAGGCTAGATAGAATTCTATCATGAAACCACACCTGATGCTGAATCTATCAATATGGTAAGAGATGAAACCACGCAACTGCCTTATGGGAGAAACTGATGCCTCATTCTTTATGGTAAATCAAATTTTAAGGTTAATTTTTTGACACCTACAGTAAAGTTAGTTGTCGAGGTACCTAAACCATTCTCGTATAAGAGCAACAAAGCTGTCCCATGAAAGTATGAGAATCTGGTAGTGATGATCGGAAAGCTAACTTTTGCAACTGCTACAATGGAACTATTAGGAGTTAGTCACCTAACTCGTAGCGATAGATGTTATGCTCCTCCAGCTTAAGAAAAATAGAAGGTTGATGCATCTCCAAGCACCAGTACTGCTCAGGCCCAAGCAAGGAATTTTGAGTATGAGAAAGTTAAAGAAGTAGTGAGTGAAAGAGAAGCCATAAAGTTTCTCAAGTTTATCAAGCACTGTGAATACTGCATTGTAAACAAGTTAAGCAAATAATCCATAAAGATTTTTATGTTATCTCTGTTTCTTAATTCAGAGGTTCACTGAAATGCATTATTAAAGGTGTTAATCGAAGCATATGTGCCACAGACGTCTCTATGGACAAATTGGATTGGCTAGTGAACAATATCATGGTAAATAATTATATCTACTTCACTGATGATTAGATCCCACCTAAAGGCAATGGCAGTTATAAAGCTTTGCATATCACTACCTATTACAAGGGATGCATTTTGCTCAAAGTACTCATAGACAATGGGTCGGCCCTTAATGTTATGCCCATAACTACATTAAGCAAACTCCCTGTCGATCAGTCCAACATCAAGAGTAGCCATACCATAGTCTGAGCTTTTGATGGAATATGTCATGAAGTAATTGGAAATATCACAATCTAGCTCCAGATAGGCCCATTAGGAAAGCCATGGATACACTCTGCCGGGGTCATCCTATCCTCTCTATATTAGAAGCTCAAATTTCTGATAGATGAAAACTAGTCATCATCGAGGCTAAAGAATAAATTATTGCCACTGCTTTCACTGAAGAAATCTACATAGAGCCCAACGAAGATGTACCAGAGTCATCCTTTCAATCGTTCAAGTTCTTTAATGCAACATTTATAGGAGAAAGATTGCCAATAGTTAAACCCTACCTATCAAAAAGTACCCACTTGGGTTTAAAAATAACCATTAGCAAAGGTTCTCGTGCTAGAAAAGGACCTAGCAAGAATCTACAAGGGATGGCCTAAGCTCTACAGTTTATCATTCAAGTCAACAAAAGAGACTTGGGATTCAAGGCCAATACGCAGTCAAGAAAGCAGCAAAAAAAATGATCTGCAACCAGAGGTCGACTCGATCATTGGGTCGAGAAAGGGAATCGAAGCCAACATGTTACCGTCTCTCCATAAAATATTCTGTTCACAGGACGAATCGATCTAAACTAACTAGAAGAGCAAAAGGCTATAGATGTCTTGGTCATCTTAAATAGAGCACTTCATAACCTCTATCTCTAAAATACCATGCCTTAAAATTTATGTCCTTCTATTAAGACCTAATTTTGATGACAGGGTTATGATGAAAGTCCCTGTACTTTTCCTATTCATTTCATGTAATGTCAAGAAAAGAAAACCTACCTACCCTCACCCAAAGGTAGATATGTGTCCTATGTGCTGTGCACTTTTGTTAAACATTGGTAATGAAATGACTTTAGCATATATCATTCCATATTATATGTCTATATCAGTTTTCAACCTTTTTGTCTCTATCACTCTTTTGTCTCCATTCTTATCCAAATCCCTTGGTTGTATGTATGCCTTTTGTAATGTTTATTTCTTTACCCTTTTCAGATGTCCTGATGACAGTGATATGGATGTGTCTAATGAGTTACTGAAAATCGATTTTGAGCAGTTAATTTGCATTAGTGAAGTTGATCTTGAAAAAGATTTAGAAGAGAGCTCTGTACCATCAAACCTCTCAAGATTAGTAGTAGATCATCCCCCATGAAGATCCAACAGAAGTTATAAATTTAGGTACTCAAAAGGATCGAAAGGAGGTTAAAATCACAACCTTAATAAAGTTGATGACTAAGACCAAACTGATAGACCTACTCTAAGAATATTAGGATATATTTGCTTGGTCATATTAAGACATGCCAGGACTAGACATTGATATAGTGGTCCACAAGCTTTCCATCAAGTATGGATGCAAACCAATCCGGTAAAAGTTAAAGAGGATGAAGCCGAAAATGCTCTTCAAAATTAAAGAAGAAGTCAAGAAGCAATTTGATGCAGGGTTTATCGAAGTAGCCAAATATCCAAAATGGGTTGCCAATATAGTCCCAGTCCTTAAGAAAGATGACAAACTATGAATGTGCATTAATTATCAAGATTTGAATCACGCTAGTCCTAGAGATTACTTCTTGCTACCCCACATTGACACTTTAGTAGACAACACAACCAAGAATTCTCTGTTCTCCTTCATGGATGATTCTCGGTCTACAACCAGATTAAGATGGCACCCGAAGACATGGAGAAAATAACTTTCGTAACCATGTGGAGGATATTTTGCTATAATATCATGCCCTTCAGACTCAAAAATGCCAGGGCAACCTATCAACGGGCCATGGTAGCCCTATTCCATGACATAATGCATAAAGAAATTGAGGTCTACATTGATGACATGATTGCCAAGTAAATGAAAGAGGATGAGCATGTCATAGACCTTCTGAAACTTTTTAAATGGCTATGAAAATTTTAACTCAAGTTGAATCCTGCCAAATGTACCTTCGAAGTCACTTCGGGTAAGCTTCTAGGCTCTATAGTCAGCAAAAAAGGGATTGAAGTTGACCTAGACAAAGTCAAAGCCATTCAAGATATGCCACCACATTAAACCCAAAAAGAAATGAGAAGCTTTTTGGGGAGATTGAACTACATTTCTAAATTCATATCCCAGCTTACTGACAAATATGACCTCATCAATGCTAGTACCTCTGATACTCGATTAACCTTTAATCCTTTACTTAGCAGTCTTCAATAAGTCTCAACTCTTTCACAAACAAAATCTAGGAGAATGGAATAAGGCATGTCAAGAAGCCTTTGATAAAGTCAAACATTATCTATCGAGCTCATCAATGCTAGTACCACCGATGCCCGATTGACCTTTAATCCTTTACTTGGCAGTCTTTGATAAGTCTATGGGTTGTGTATTAGGATAGCATGATAAGTCAGGAAAGAAGGAACAAGCAATCTACTACTTAAGCAAAAAGTTCACGGAATGCGAGTATAATTACTTTGCATTCGAGAAGTTGTGTTATGCTTTAGTGTAGACAGCCAAGAGACTAAAGCAGTACATGTTGTATCACACCACATGGTTGATTACAAGGCTTGATCCTATCAGGTATCTATATGAAGCCCTTGCACTATCAGGAAAGCTAGCTAGATGGCACGTCCTGCTCTCTAAATATGACATTACCTATGTTAGCCAAAAGGCCATCAAGGGCAGTGAGATAGCTAACTTTTTGGCGAGTCGAGTGGCAGATTATTATGAACCCTTAAATTGTGACTTCCCAGATGAAAATCTAATATGAATTTTTGAAGACGAAAACACCTCCAACCAAGATCGATCCTAAAAGATGTATTTTGATGGAGCATCAAATGCTCTAGGACATGAAATTAGAGCAATATTGATGTCACTTAACGAGAGCCATTACCCATTCACAACAAGGCTAAATTTGGACTGCATAAATAATATCGAAGAATATGAAGCTTGTGTCATGGGTTTTCAAGTAGCTATTGAGAGGAATGTCAAGACATTACAGGTGTTTGGTGATTCGACCCTTTCATATACAGATTGAAAGGGGAATGGAAAACTCATGATGCCAAACTAATGCAGTATTGAAAGCTGATAGCAGAACTCAAGAAAGAATTTGATAATATTAGTTTTTGACACTTACCTTGAGAAGAGAACCAAAAAGTCGATGCTTTGGCTACTTTGTTATCCATGTTTAAAGTCAACTAAGAATTGGATGTTGCTTCTATCCAGATGAGCATCTATACAACTCTGGTTTATTATCATAGTGTCAAAAAAGAGAAGGACGGCCTACTATGGTACTCTGACATCCTTTATTACATCAAGGATTAGTAATATCCTAAACATGCAACCGAGACTGATAAAAAGACTATTGGAAGGCTGGCTATAAGATTTGTTCTCGATGGAAAAATCTTATACAAAAAGAGTCACGATCATGTATTGCTCAGATGCGTTGACACTTCTGAAGCTAAAAGGATCCTAGAAGAAGGTCATAAAGGGATATGCGACACACATGCTAATAGACATTGGATGGCCAACCAAATCATGAGAGCAGGTTATTACTAGTTGACCCTCCAGAGATATTGCATCAATTACGCCTAAAAATGCCATAAGTGTCAAATATATACGAACAAGATTAATGTCCCTCTAGTGCCACTTCACGTCATGATGGCCTCGTGCCCTTCTCCATATGGGGTATGGATGTGATCGGGCGGATCACCCCTAAAGCTTTCAATGGGCATCACTTCATCTTGGTAATAATTGACTATTTCAGCAAATGGGTAGAGGCTACCTCGTATGCTAATGTCACTAGATCGACCATTTGTAAGTTTGCCAAGTGGGACATTATCTATAGATATGGCCTTCTGAACCAAATCATACAGACAACGCAAGCAATTTAAACAATAAAATGATGCAAGCAATCTACTTTTAGTTTAAGATCCAGCATCATAATTTTGTCTCTTACCGTCCAAAGATAAATAGGGCAATTAAGGCAGCCAACAAAAATATTAAATGAATAGTTGAAAAAATGGTTGAGACTTACAAAAACTGGCGTGAGAAGCTATTCTTTGCACTTTATGCCTATCGGACCTTAATTCACACTTCCACAGGCGCTATCCCATTCTCCCTTGTCTATGGGATGGAAACTGTATTGCCTATCGAAGTCCAGATTTCTTATCTCAGAGTCTTGATAGAAACCAAACTTAAAGAAGTTGAATAGGTCAAGAAAAAATATGACCAGCTTAACCTCATCAAAGAAAAATGCATGAAAGCCATCTGTCATGGTCAAATGTATTAAAGACACATGATCTGAGCCCATGACAATAGATGCCCCCATCACAAAGTCACCCAGGCAAATTGGTATTGAAAAAGATCCTCCCAATTCAACAAGATGCACAGGGCAAGTGGACCCCTAATTCAGAAGGATCGTATGTCATGAAGCAAGCCTTCTCGAAGGGGCCTTACTCTTATCAAAAATGGATGACAATGCCTTGCCCAACCTAGTCAACTCAGAATCTATCAAAAATAATACACGTAGAGGGCGAAAACCTAAAAAAGCATCTTTTAAAAAAAAACAAAAAAAGGGGTCTAGATGAAAATCCAAAAGGACATCTGGGCAGCTAAACTAACTACAGTTGAAAACCCGCAAGGGCGACTTGAGAAGATCAATTTTAATGGGGCATAAACTGAGAGCACCTACAGGATAATGCAAAGGAATCCTAGAGATCTTCCGAAGATTAGTTCATACTAGTCACATTGATTGTTCCAGAAAGATCCTGAAAGCACCTAAAAAACATCCATATCATGATTGTTAAAGGCATCTTTCACCCAAAGATCATCTTTTTAGCTACCTTATCAATTGCTTGTCAAATAATATATCGTGTTGTATCTCTTTGCTGTTATGAATAAATATTGCCTTTCTTCTTTTAAACCCCTGTACAACTTATATTGCACTTGTGATTTAACTTATAATGTTTGATAAATCAACTGAAATATGCATCAGGAGATCTCGATATTACATTGAAAGGGAAAAAAAGCACAAAGAACTCTACTCGTGCCTAGATTGTCAAGATCAAGAACTTCTCACATCCAAACACCTATTCGACATGACTATACACCAAACCATTTCTTGCTTCATAAGCCACATATCAAGAGAAACTATTTCAAGCTAACCAAAAATCAATCTATGCATTCTATCCGAATCATATCAAAACTAGAGACATGAACCTAGTCAGTCAAATAGTCACTAAATTGTTGACAATGCCTTTCAGTTGTCAGAAAAATGGTTGAGCCTCTCGAATCAAGAAATGCCATAATCCAAATTCTTGAAAATAGATGAATAACTTGACTATCAAAACATCACATCGCTAATGGAGCCAAGATAATTCATAATGGCTACCTCATGTGATAGATTTTATGTTGTATCCCCAGTGAAATCGAGACAACCTACAATCCTCAATGGAATTAGGAAAATTCAATCCCTAGTTGAACTAGGATGGATCACAATCCCTATTAGAGTCTGGATGACTTGCAAGAAACTATGGCTATCTCCCGTATTAGACTTTACATTATGCAACCATGATAGCATTTCATATCACGCACTCACATTACCATCATACATCATCATTTTTACAATATCACTTTAAGCCAGGTTTACTAAACCTCCAACGAATTCCTGGTAAAAACTCTAAGCTTCACAAACCAAATGTCATTCAAGTAAGGTTCTTTTCTTCTTATCACCTCATGTTAAAACCCTTTTTATCAAGAAACTATCGTCAAAGTGCCAGTGTCAAGAAATTGTTATCCATAAACTATCGTCAAGAATTTTTGTCGAGAACATCTGTCATAAGCTTAGTCAAGAATCTTGTCAAAGACTAGTGGCAAAACCCTTTCATCAGGAAATTTTGTCATGAACTTTGTTAAAAAAAACTTGTATTAGAAGTTTTATAAAAAACTTTGTCAACACCATTTTCGAAGCCCACAAGTTAGTGGCAACTTTTCAAAGCCCACAAGTCAGTGGCACCCTTTTCAAATCCAATAAGTCAATGGCACATTTTCAAAGCCCACAAGTGAATGGCACCCTTTTCAAAGCCCACAAGTCAATGGCACCTTTTTAAAGCCCACAAGTCAGTGGCAACTTTTTTGAAGCCCATAAGTCAGTGGCACCTTTTTGAAGCCTAGAAGTCAGTGGCACCTTTTTTGAAGCCCATAAATCAGTGGCACCTTTTTGAAGCCCATAAGTTAATGGCACTTTTTTTAAGCCCACAAGTTAGTGGCACCATTTTGAAGTCCATAAGTTAGTGGCACCTTTTTAAAGTCCACATAAGCTAGTGGCACCTAGTCTATGTCAAAACCCGTACAAGTTGGTAACACCCACATCAAAGTCCACATTACTCTGTACCTATCTAAGGGGGCCAAGCCTTAGAAAACCTAACACCCTAGTAGGAAAGGTAAACCTTACAAAATTCACTTAAACTTCTATCAGGATCGCTGCGAATACACTGCACTTATCACGGTGAAGTTAATTAAAATTTATTTCTTTGCAGGTGTTTTGGGGAGTGTCATTTTATCCCAAACAAAATAATGTATATTTGTCTTTGCCCTATTCCTAATTCTTAACAACAGTCAAAGAAGGGCAGCTGTAGACACCTTATTTTGTCCAAGCAAAGTTTTTTTCTTCTTAAGGAGGTCAAGAATGCCTATGGATCATATTAAAGAAAAATGCAAAAATGTGGCCTCAAAAGATGTAGTTCCAGGTGTTCGCAGACAAAAAAATGAGAAAATTCATAATTTTGCCTGAATGTATCGATACATGGTCCTTATATATCGATATAATGCTTCAATGACCCAAAAATTTAAAATGTCCCTATTTGTATCGATAAAATGTGTAAATGTATTGATATATCAGTTTATGTATTGATACATGCACTCAAGTATCGATAGGCCATGCCAAAACTAAAACTTTTATTTTGTAAAGTAGATGTATCGATACATATCAACATTTATCGATATAATGCACCATTGTATCGATACAATATTTTGTAGTATCGGTAAAATGATCATTGTATCGATACATTCGAGGGTTTTTAAACTAAATATATCGATATATTCTTCGATGTATCGATACAAGCAGGCTATTTTCTATGATCGGGGCATTTTTAACTTGTTCATCATTGATCCAAAGCCCAATTTTAACTTGTTTTTGCATAAAAAAATATCAAAACCCGTATCAAATTATGAATTTGGACTTGTAAATTTATCAAAACATTTTTTGAAGTCTAAATTAGATCATAAAGGGTTAATGCATATCGTCACCTTACTCTTCCCTTGTTTGTTGACAAAGATCACCATAAGCCACCCTACTTGCTGGTATCTAATTTTAGTAATCAAACCAGCCAACCTATGTCCATCACATTGGTAGCAAATTGCTTTCTACAGCCACCCTATAGCCATCAGCTGTCACAACTTTGTCCCATTGAGAAATTATCAAAAACATCTCCAAATTAACTCCAAAATGTTGATATAAATAGGCCATCAATATCTCAGCTGAAGGATCTTTTTTTTCCATCTTGTTTCAGCTCTCTCAATTTATTCAAAAAAATAAAATAAAATCTCGTAGCCCTTCACTCAGCATCTAAAAATAACCCAAAAACTCATTCCTAACCAGTATACACTTTGAAAAATCATCCTCACCCATACTAGAATCAAAGCCTTTCTTTTTCTCATATTTCTTACTAATTAACAACAAAGAAAAGAGGGGAATTTAGGCTATCTCTGCTACTCCAACCACTTGACCAAACTTAAAGCTTTATTGGTATAGCTTCCTATTTAATCACTTTTATTTTTGGTTTTTAAGCATTTTCATCATTTTAGAGAGCTTTCCATGCTTCCACCTCCCTCTTAGGATTCTCATGCATCATTGTGGCTTTTGGTTGTGGTACCATCGAATTTGGATGCCTTGATGCCTCTTTTGATGTGCAAAGTGTCTCATTTCATCCTCATTATTTTTGGATAGCTCTTGTTCATGCATTTTATGCCATATTCATGCATCATGGTATGTTCAATCCATGCATAAATCCTTAGCCTAGCATATTTCAAGTATGTTTATATGTTAGATTGCATTTTGCCATGAATCATTATCATTTTCAACATGCTTCACTTCATGAGATGTATGCATAACACTTTCTTTGTCAAGACCATTGGTAAAGTTAGCATTCCCATTCATGTTATGTGCTGTCCCATTGTATGTTCATTGTCTTCTTCTTGTCTAAGTGCATGTTTGATGGCTATAAAAACATAGATTTTCAAAACCTCCTCAAGCCAAGCATGTTAACCTTAACCAATGAGGATTACCATGAACTTAGCATTTTCCTTGAAGTTAGCAAAAAATCTTGAGGAAAATTAAGTTTTCTAGATCTAGAATCTTGGTTAAACAAGCTTAAATCTTCTGATTTTCCAACAAAAATGGCTATGCACTTATTCCTAAAAGGTTTATGCCTTATTTTTTAGTCGAAACTATGAGTGGTATGATCAACAAGCTGTTTCATCATCCCAAACTACTCTGGGGCTATGCAAATAAGTTTTTGATGCTCATGACACTCTTTCCCTCTAGTCATGGATGTTCAAATGTCAATAACCCTAGTTTGGACCCAAAAACACAAAGAAAAATAAAAATATCCCCTGCTGGCAGCACAACTATTATAAATTGAAAAAATCCGTTTAAAATCCAAAATGATTTTTCATGAATTTTTTGATATTTTTCTCTCAAATTGTGTCAAATTATCTTTAAAACAATGTCTTATTCACCCCTATATCATCCCGGATGAGAGAGTTATAATTTTTCAAATCTAAACTGTCAAGAACCCTAGAATCAGCAACATGTATTTTGATCGGGCCATTCAAACCTAATAAATGATTTTTCCAAATCCATCAAACATTTTTCCTAAAAAAATTCATGCAATTCTCTTTTAAGAAACGTATTGTTTGTAATTTTTTGATACTAAATGAGTTTGACATTATTTTTCAAATGTTGACACATCCTGTCCCTCATATGCTCTGCCAGTAGCGTAATTAATCCAAACTTGTAAATTTATTCCCCTAGAAAGTGATTTTTTAGGATATTGAATATTTTTAGATTAACCTTCATCGAGTTACCTTTCTAGCGGTATCTTGTTCACCCTCTAAAACTTTCAAACCAATTTAGAATAAATTCAGAAAGTGGGATAGCATGATGTTGTCCCTCTATTTTAATTATGGTCAAAATTGAGTTGTTTTCCCGAGCTTTATCTCGAGACATTCAAATGTCACCATATCACCCTGATCAGCCTTGAGAACATGCTTTGACCTCCCATAGGCTCACATCAAGGCATAAATTTTTTTTACATCTTTACCATCCTTATTCACAATAATTTCCTTTATCAAAAAGCATCAAAATGCTCACTCATTTTCTAAAACACAAAGTTTTGTCAACTTAAGCTTTCCAACTCACTTCTTTAAAGAGTGTTAGACATGTCACTTTTGGGGATACTCTAACCCTAACCTTTCGAGGGGGTACTTCAACCTCACTTTTTTAAAATTATTAAGATTTAAAAATCTTCCTTTGTCACAATTATTCATCATCCTCGTGGATACTCCAACCTTATCTTTTTGAGGAAATACTCCAACCCTGTCTTTTAACTACAATTAAATTTTTCTTCTTTCTAGATTTCCATGAACGTCTCAAGAGTCAAGCCCATTTTTATTTAAAAAAACCTTGTTCAATCAAGGAACCCAGATCCATCTCAAAAATTATCGATTCAGTTATTCCCGGATAATCAATGCCAATTACGAGATAAATTCTAATGTTCCATCCATTTTTTTTATCATTACATTGAATGGTTCATGTTACGTTACTTCATTCGTTGCTTTACTAATGTGATTTCTTTGTGATGATTATTTGCATTCATATTTTCAAATCATTTAAAGTAAAATTAAAGGTGATGTTCCACGAGGGTATCTCTCTAGTGCCCAAAATAGAATATTCCATTTTCAAAGTAAAATCTAAAGGTCGTTTTTATTTAAAATTCCTATATTCCTCATCTATCCAAGGTGTATATGAGATTAAATCTTTTCATCAAAACTTGGATTTGTATTTCTATAAAATTCATGCATTAAAAGAGGGTTATATCAAAATAGTGATAAGTTAAGATTAAAAGAATTGAAATTGAGATAAGACATAATAGTAAGGTACTAATTTTGGGAGTCGCAAAGGGGTTCATGCCTCATCGTGCGTAACCAACTCTCGAACTCAAATGGTCTATCTTTGTACCATGTAGACCACGAGATCGATGGTTTGAGTTCATAACTTAAGACATAGGTTTCAATACGCATCCGATCATGCCTAACCCAAAATAGTTGGTGGTGACTCTAAGCATTGGTCACTTTGTGATGGTCATCCAAGACCAATAAGATGAGCGATTCATCTTATGGTCCTCCTTACTGTATCATAAGTTGAGAGTTCATACTTTCTCATTCTCATCACATTGTGAAGGAAAAGTCTAGGTTAAGAAGACATTTCCTAGTCAAAAAATTATTTTAAGTCGTATACACCCATAGATCCACAAGGATCCACCTTGGGGTATTACGACAATCCAAAAAATCCATCCAAGAAAAAAATGGATAATTTTTTGCAGTATTATCAACTAAAGTATTTATATGGGGAAGGGAGAAATTATTCTTTGGACTTACTCGATTTAGATCCCGATAGTATGCATATATTTTGACTCTACCATCTTTTTTGGGAACTAGGATAATATTTGCATGCCATTTTAGGTATTTTGCCACCTTAAAAAATCTGACCTTGAATTGTTTCTTTACCTTTTCTTTTATTTTTGGAAGCATTTTTGGTTTCATTATTCTTAACTTTTGCTGAATAGCTTTGCATTCTAGTTTTAAAGGTAATTTGTAGACCATGATTTTTGTATTCAATCCTGGCATGCCTTGATAGCATTATCAGTAAACATCTTAAAACTGCTAAAGTCAACTTATTAATTTTTTCCTGTCACAGGCATACGAGTAGTCCATATTCTGACTTCTTTTTCTTTTTTTTCATCTTCGTCATCCCTTAAAGTTATCACCTTTGTAGATCCTTCATAGGGCATTAATTGTTAATCCTCTCACTCAATTATTTGTAGCAGATCAGGTGGCAAAGTAAGATCATCAACATCTTCTTCAAAATTAACCTCATCTAAGCAAATAGCCCTTTCAAAATTGACCTCTAAATCATGATTGGGATTATCCATTTCTTTTTAAGTGGGAAATCTATAAAGGTAAAAAAGGGAAAGAAATGGCAAACAATTATATGACACGATTTACTTATGTATATTAAAAAAAGAAATATTGGTATAAAAGTAATTGGATATAGATAAAAAGTCAAGTGCATTTCATTTCTATAAATGATAATTTGATATTTTAAGTTTTTACATAAAAATTCTTAGATGACAAAATAAGTCTCTGGAATAACTTTCAAATTGAACTAGATACTATGGTTCTATTAGTACAAGTCTAATTCTTTAAGATGTATTCAAGAGGATAAGGATGGATCCCATGATCATCATTTGGCTTTTTCTTGTCTTTTTCGATAATGGCCACCTAGCACTTCTCAAAAGCTTCATTAATCACTATAATGATACCCTTTTTTTTCTCTTTCTTTAGCTCCTTGATTAACAACACTTCTTGATAGAAAATTTCAGCTAATAAGCAGTAGAAGGTCAACTTTTAGCTTGACTATTGATAGATGGCCTAAGTTAGCTTCATTCCTTGAGATTTATTCCTAAATTTCTTTTTTTGACTCCACTACAACTTGAAGCCTAATCTTTGCTTTTCTTTCTTGCCAATGAAATTGATGGACCAACTGATCCCTTGCAAATATTTCCCATGCCCCCTTCTAGCTTATGCTCTTTTCCTAACTGTAAGCTTGAGACTTATATGGGTGCTTTTTTTATAGTTTTTAGAATTATTGACCCTTCTATAACAAATGTGGCATTGAAAATTTCAAAGGATTTGAAGGAGCACTTTTCAATGTCAGCATTTGCTTCAACATATGGGGCTTCAATAGAAGTTATAGCCATGATATTTTTTTTCCTCGAATAAGTTAACCAGCTTTTCACCAACTACGAATTTAACCTTTTTATGCAAAAATGATGGGACAACCCTAATAGAAGGAATCTATGGTCATCCCAACAAAGAGTTATATGTTAGGATTATGTCTATTACATAAAAATCAATCTCAAATAGGCATAGGCCAATATTTAAAGTGATTAAAATAGTCCCCTTGATTTCTCTCTTTGTCCTGTTAAATGCCTTGATGACTATATGGCTATGCTTGATCTAGCTGGTATTAATTGGCAACTAAGATAACATGATTAGCAATATTAAGTTCAAACCTAATCTATTGCCAATGAGAACTTTGTGCAATATGGTCCCTTTATAGTAAGTTGTGATGTAGAGAGCTTTTGTGGAAGTGTTGCCCCTCGTAGGATTTCATCGTCACTGAATGAAATAAAATTGTCAGTGACAATATTATTTACTAAGTGATCTAGTTTACTCATAAAGACATCTTGAGGAACATAAGCCTGGTTGAGCACTTTCAACAAAGCATTCTAATGTGCTTTTGAGCTAAGCAACAGGTTAACAAAGAAATTTTTACCGGTTGCTACTTAAACTATTCTACTATGCTATAGTCACTATGTTTAATAAACTTGAGAAATTCAATCGCCTTATTTTTCTTGACTGATTCCTACACTTTCACTAGGATATCTTCAGTAATTATTACTTTTTTGAATTTTTTTCCCTTTGATTTTGCTTTGTCATCAATTTTACTAGTTTTTGGACCATAAATGCCATTATTACACATTACATGGCTTACCCTAGTAATGTCAACAATAGCCAACTGGCTTAAAATAACCTCTAGAGTTGTCACCTTTCTATCATATTTCCATGGTATGAGTTTGTTATTCTATATAAAAATTGTGTTGGCACTCTCATAATAAGTTTAGGAGTAATTTTGGTCTTAAAAGGTATGGCCTTTGGCTGGTTGCAACGAATATAAAAAATATGAGCGATGCCATAAGGCGACTATAATGATCCATCATTGGTTATGTTAACTGATTTTTTTCCCTTAGTCTGACTTTTTCATAGAACCCAATTTCACTGTTGTCTATCATTCTTTGGATTATGCTAAAAAATTTGAGCAACTTTGCAAAGTATGTCCTAAAGTCATATGGAATTGGCAAAAATTAACACTAAGATCGGATTGGTTTGTATTGCTTCCATAATTTTGACCAAGGATGCTACCTTCAGTTAGGATTTATTATACCTTTTCCATTAGAGCTCTAACTTCTGGGATCTTTGACTTCCCTTCTCATTATTTTCCAATTGTTAGAGCATTAATCCAAGGCTTAAAATAATTAAGTAAGGGATTTACTGCCATATTAGGTCTTAGGGCATTATCAAATCGCAAGGCACCCTTCTCAAGAAAACTTTAGACCCTTTGCTTAAAGGCCAAATAATTTGCAATTAAGTGACTTACTATTGCAAGATACTCACAATGCAGATTTGGGTTATACCAACTAAGGCAATTACCCTCATATGGTTTGGAAAAAAAATGAGGGCATTAACTGTTCCTTAAAGAGCTTGTCAAACATTTCCTTATCAGAGTAAAAAAGGGATCATAGTGGGATCTAGGTTGGTTGGCTCTTTAGGTTGATGGATTGACATTGGGTCTTGATTGGTTTTATGGAAAAGGGTTTAAAATAGTAGTCTATGGTAATGTTGGAATGGGAGCTCGAGGTATGTTAAAAGTATTTGTATTTTGGGTTTGCTGTCTTTTATTTTGGTAATAAGGATGAGATCTTTGATGGTATGGTTAACAGGCATAGTTAAAAGATGAAGCCCCTTCTTATTCTTTGTTGGCACCAATTTTTATGGTAGAAGACTCCACAATCATAATTTTTCAACCTTTATAGCTATCTCAATCATCTTTCATGAAATAACAAGATCGATAAAATTCTTGGTTGCATTCCTACGAACTTGTCATAGTAGGGGATGTAAAGTGTTCATGAGTAACATCGTGGTCTCTTTTTCAGTCAATGGTGATTGAACTTGAGAGGCCATATCTCTTCATCTTTGTGTATACTCAAAAAATTCTATAGATTCTTCATGTTCTAGAGAGTCAGTCTATCAAGCATCCATTAATCACGTGTTTGCATTGCTAAATAAATACGTTGGCCAAGTTATCCAGCATTGAATTTGAGTAAGGTTCAGATCACTCTACCATTTCAATATAGATCCAGACAAGCTCTTTTGAAAATAGTGAATCAAAAGCTTTTCATTCTTGGCATAGCCAGCTATCTTTTTAATGAACATTTTGATGTGTGCTTGATGAAAAGAGGTGCCCTTGTACTTTTTGAACTATGGTATTTTAAATTTTAGTAGGAAGACTAAATTCGGTATTAGAATAAGGTCCTTGACATCCATACTTTATATAGTTTAGCCTTTTTAATAGTTTTTAGCCTTCTCTCAAAGAGCTGTAACTTTTTTTTATCTTTGCTTCAGCCTTTTCTTTACTTTTCTATTTACGCTTTTCTTTTTCATCAATACTAAGGCCTTTGATTCTTCTTAAGCGACTTTAGTTCTTATGCCTACCTCTTGCAAAAGGGCGTCAAGGTTAACAATGATAACTAGTGGTGGATTAACTGTAAGGACATTTTATTATACATTTTGATTAGCTAGCTATGCATTTTGAGTGTTAGTTGTCTATTCCTTAATTAGTACCCTTGGATCCCCCAGCAAGAGTATCAGTATTTACCTCTGGCTATTGGCAAACTGGCTCTCTTGCCATTGACAGCTTCATCATCCGTATAGTCTAAGCTTGTAGTTTTTCTAGCCTTTTCACCATGGCCTTTTAGGCCTATGAGTGACTTTCTTCTAATCTTTCTAATCTTGCCAAGTGATCCTCAGCCAATTTTCTTGTTTTAAATCTAGTATAGTACTGATGAGTAGGTGGTGGTTAAGTTGATCTCTCTAAGTTTACAATTTTGGAACCTTAGAATTCTAAATTTCTTTGAGTTCATTAATCATTTTTTTATGAATCAATGAAATTAATAATCATGAATGTATGTACATATGTGTGTATATGGATGGGTAAATGTATGCATGGTACTAGTATATGAATGCATTTTTAGGGATGCTCAATTTAATAAAAGATCTCAAACTTAAAAATTTTCCATTAACTTTGTGATAAACTGCATTCACATCATTGATCATGTAAGGATTACATCCAAGGAATGTCCTAACTTGATCATATTATTTCTGTGCCTTATCCAAAAACTGAAGTACAATATACCTGTATTCTTCTACAGGGGTTAATCTACATCTAAAAGACTTTAATCCTTTCAACCATTTTCCATGGATGATGGCCAAGTGGATCTATTCTATGAGATGATCTATGTGCATATATTAGCCAAAAGAATTAACTGCCTACGTTCTGCCATCATCTTTATCCCATGTAGTTTATTAGCCTAATATGCATCCAGATCATGGTAGGCTTGCACCAAGGCATGAATGTCATCTCTTTTGCATTGTAGTTCTAGTTCCATTTCCCTAATAGTTATTGTAAAGCCTTGTTTTTCTTCAAGCAGTTAAGATACCTTTCCGTACTCTCAGTCTAAGGTAGCTTGGAGTCGTTCATTCTTCTCAATAAACCTTATCAACTAGATACATGTATCGATATGCTTTTTTTATCTTTCAAAAATAGCTTGCTTGACTTCTCCCTCTATATCTTTAGCCTTCGATACTCTTAACTTTTCAATAAGGTTACACATTTCTTCCTTATTCCCTTAGTAGTGCAATTAGAACTCTCAGATATCTTAGTAAGCTTCATCCTTTTGTTATATTCAATTTAGTCATTTCTTTATTAAATAGTATTTTTTTCCATTCTTTCTATTTCATTTCCTTTTGCTTTCTTCTTTATTTGTAAATAGGCCACTTCCTCTCGGAGCTGATGATTCTTGTCACTTTTTTTTCATTTCCTAGCAGCTTATTTCTTAATCAAATCAATCTTGGATGGCATGACAGGGTCTGATTAAATACTCGATGAATGGATTTATCTGAGTCCGGAATGATTTTGTTACAGTCGTGGACTTTCCTCTAAGCATTTTATCTAAAGTGGTCTTATCCATATATGCACATAACCTAAAGTCCTGCCTCTCCTTCCAATATAAATGACTATTTGAAAAACTTTCTATAATCTTTCCCTCATAGTCTAGGTCTACACTAGCTAAATTTGAAGTCATAAGGATGAACTACTGTGACCCATATTGTCTCTGAACCAATAATGGTGTGTATCCCATAATGCCCTATATATCAAGTAAAAGCACAAAAGTAGATTATCATACTGATAAACAAAGTGTTTTGGTGAAGACCAAGGTTCTCTTAGGTTATATCATTAAAAGCCAAGTTCTTAAGCATTTCAACCCATTATTTCTTGGTTTGGAACTTAGGCCATTCTTTTTTTATGAATTCCTAAAAAGGGATAGAATGCAAGAAGTAAGGTTTAATTTTTTTTTGCTCTTTTACCCCAAAAATAACTTTAAGCCCAGATATACGATAGCAAAACACTTCTAAAGAATCTCTTTTGACCTTTTTTTCAGCATGCATTGAGTGCTCGAAACATCTCAGCTAGAATTTCTAGACTAAAAGCATGTTCATTTTCAACCGATCAAATAAATCTAGTAATGCCGCCTCTACAGACCCTAACACTATAAAAAAACCATCTCATATATAGCAAGTGCGAATGCATCCAGAGCCTTCTTAGTGTCGGATCGCACTTAGATATATTCATATAAAAACTGCCACGAAACGAAACTGGTTACCTTTTTTGCTTTACATGATGTTGGCTAGCTTAGAAATCCAAATCCAAAATTTAACTTAATTTTTTACAAAAACTGGTCAGGTTGCGCTCTTTACAATAGATGGGCCTCGTCTCCAAAGGCTTAAGCTCTAGAAGAGCCAAAATCTCTTCCATAATTAAAGTTACGTGAGAAATGTTGATTGAATGAGAAACATCAGAATGGTAGATCCCAAAACTCGATAACAGCATTGACTTACTGTTTATCCATGTGTATTTCGAGCAAGAGAGTAAAATGTCTATACTTTTCTACAAATCAGGTTTGCTCTGCATTTCCTAATGATCCCATATTTTGGCTAACTCTCTTAAATTGTTCAAGAGGAGGTCTAAATATGTGATTGTCAACAACTCTATAGACACTTAATTTTATCTAGGCCCTCTTTTTTTTATACTAAAAAATATCTAAGATTAAGGATTTAGTAACTATCCAGTAAGGGTAAAATTCCTTAGGGTGAATTTGATGCTTTCAAGTCTATTTAATTGTGCTTAAATGACCTCAAGTGCATCTAACAAAATTAGTGCCATTTCAAGGGTCATACAGAACAAATCTCGAATAAAAAATGAATATCAAGGTAAGAAATTAGCTTCTTAACTTGTGAAATTTCAAATTTATTTCTACAAATTTTATCATGATTAAATTTTCAATTTTTAAGAATTTGTTGAGAATGTTTTATTAAATTTGAAAAGTTGACCATTGTATATTTTTATCAATATTAGTATGGTATTTATGCCGATACTCACTCTGAAAAATTAGAAATATTCAAAGAAAAAATGGTATTGGCATTTTTTTTATGACAAGGTATCAAATTGGCAATTTTCTCACTTATTCTTGAATTTCTCACTATATCATGAATATTTTGCTCACAAATTTTTTGGTGAAAACTTATTTCAGATCTCGGATTTTAATCTTACCATTTTGCAAATTAATATTTTAAATATTTAATTTATTTTCCATAAGTTTCAATATATTTTTCAAATTTTTTTGGTTCTAAAATGTGAGCTTTCCTTGCTCGAGTTGTGAACTTTAAAATTCTTAAAATATTTCCATTTAACCATCACTAAATCAGTTTTTCAAAATTCATTTTTTTTTGTAAGTTTTGTATTTTCTTTCATAATTTTCTTATTTCCAAAACACAGAGTTGTCTGCTTCATAATTTTTTTTGGAATATTTTTCTAAGTTTATAATTTTCAAAATTCTGCTTAAAATTTCTCGAGTTATGAATTCATAATTTATGAATTTTGCATTTTCTTTCATAATTTTCCCGCTTCCAAATATAAAGTTTTCTATTTCGTAGATTCTTCGGTAGGATTTTTCTGAGTTTATAATTTTAAAATTCTTTAAATATAATTGTTGAATCATAGTAATTCAGTTTTTAAAAATTCATTTTATTTTATGAGTTTTGCACTTTTTTATGCATAATGATTTTTCTTGGTAAGGGTCATTCTCGTAAAATTTTAAGAGTTTGCTATTATTAATATTTTTAATTTTTACAATTTAATAAATTGATTTTATTATTAGATTAAAATAAATTGATCATATGAAATTTCATTTCAAATACATAATTTTTAATTTTTATAATTTAATCTTTTTAACTAATTTTTACAGTATAATTTTGCATATATGTAAAAATCTTCCAAAATTCTCTAGACCTTGATGATGTCATGCATGACATCATCTACTAAAAGATAAATATAATTAATTTAGGTCAAATCTAAATTAATAAAAATATAAAATAAATAAATAAAATAAAAAATTTGTAGAAATTGGTGGAAACTCTACCATCTTGCCATCTTTCATCCCCTATAAATAGGGTTGAATTTTTTTATTTCAAGCTTTGGGGGGGAGAAGAAAAGAAAAGAAGAAGAATAAAAAAATCAAAAAAATTCATTGGATTTTCAAGTATTTAGGGTAAACTCTTATACAAATGTCTTTGTTTTGTTATTTTCATTCATTTTTGGTACAAATATTATTATTTTCTGTCTACATTTTTTGTCTTATTCTTCTTAATAACTTTCATGTCAATTTATGTTGATTTGTTCATTATTTATGTTGAATACATGCATATTTTAGCTTGGTAAAAATTATGACATGTATATGTGTTGATATTTTTGCAAATATGTGATGAACAATATTGTTTTGGTTGAAATATAAAGGTGGTCAAATGATATATGATCTTGTTATTAATTTATTTCTTGCTTTTTCAAGATATTTAGGCCTAAAAATAATTTTTCCAAATTTTTTATAGTCTTAGAAGGTTGATCTTAAGCTTGGCTGAATCCGATTTTGATGATTTTGAGATGTTCTGATTTTATTTTGGCTTATTTTGTAATTATAGAATATATAAAAACTAAATTTAAAAATTGCAAAATTTTTTCTTTACCCATTTAAGCTTGGTTGAAGCTTGTAGATAACCTTAGAAGTGTTTTTATGCTTAGTTTAACATATTTTAATGCGTTTATTCATTTTATACCATTTTAAGGCCATTTCATAATTTTAAAAAGTTTAGGGACTAATTTACAAAATGTGAAAAAATTGCTTTGCAGTCATAAGTGTTTGGTTGAATCATTTTCATGATTGTTGGTGTTGTCATTGTGATTTTTCATTGAATGTTTTGTGTTAATTTATGATTTTCTATATGTAAAGATCAAATTATGAAAAAGGAAAATTTTGTTTGAAGGCATCCATGCTTGGCCAATTGCTTGTGTATAATTGTAAAAGTGCTTTCATGTTTATTTTGATATGTATGAATCGTTGTATGCATTTTCCATCATTTTGTAGCTATTTTGTAATTTTAGAAAGTTTAGGGGCTTATTTGTAAATTTGCATAATTTTTTTCTATGGCCATAGGTACTTGGCCAAATTTATTATATGATCTTTGGTATAATTTTCATAATTTTTTGTGATGCATTTTATGTTTAATTATGATTTTATTTTGTGTAGGGACTAGATTGCAAAATTGAACATTTTAGGGACTATCTAGAAAAACTTTGCATTGTAAAGTTACTATGATATTTTGGACATTTTAAAAATATTTTTAACATTCCTATGGTCTTCTGTAAAGGTTTAGAAGGTATTGAAACATTTCATATTTTTTCGTTTTTCCATTAAGGTATGAAATATGATTTTGAAAAGTGGAAAAACTTGTTAGCAGTTTTTGCATTTTAGATTTATCTTGACATTTAAGTTAACCATAGAGGGTAAATGGTAATTTCTTATCATTTTTGAGTCCTCTAGGTTACTGAGATACTTATAAGTCGAAGGTATACCTTAAGGGTATTTTAGTAATTTTTTTAGAGCTGACTCTTATGTGATCACCGTGATACTTATAGGTCGAAAGTGTATAGTAGGAGTAGATTCATTTTTTTATGATTCCATCTAGCCCTTTAGGTACTAGGATACTTATAGGTCGAAGATAAACCTTAAAGGCATTTTGGTAATTTTCTTTAAAATCTAGTCCTACATAGTAACCGAGATACTTTTATGCCGAAGGTGCATATTTAGGATAGATTCATCTTTTCTTATCATCTTTGTGCCTACTAGGGTACCAGGATACTCTCATGTCAAAAGTATACCTTAAGGGCATTTTGGTAATTTTTAAAATCGAGTCCTAAGTAGTCATCAGGATTTTTTTACGCTAAAGGTGTACATTTAGGATAGATTCATCATTTCATGATCATTTAGTGTTAATTAGGGTTACCGAGGTGCTTTCATGTCGAAGGTATATCCCGAGGGCATTTTAATAATTTCACGTTAGAACTAAGTCCTATGTGATTACTAGGATATTTTCACATCAAAAGTACACATTAGGAAGAGTTCATCATATTAGACTGTTGTCGGGTTTTAGCGTTCATTTTTTTAATAAAATTGGATTTTTTAAAATTAAGGCAATGCTTCGGGTTAAAATAGTACGTAAAAGTTCTCCCAATATACGAGAGAGATTTTATGGATTACTTTAACAACGAAATATCCTTTTTAAATAGAAAGTCAAGATTTTTTATTTTTATAAAAATAAAACCTTTTGTATTCCATCGGCTTTCCAACAGGGCACAAAAGATATTTTGATTTTTTAAAACCTTTCATATTCCACAGGTTCTCTAGCAGGGTACGAATGAGAATAATAAAAATCTTCATGTTCTTCAGGTTCTCCAGAAGGGTGCAAGAGATATTTTTATTTTCAAATATATTAAAATTGATTTTCTCATCTAGAGTAATAAATTTTTTTCATAAAATTTAATTTTTAATATATAAGAATTATAATTAAATACCAAATACTAAATTAAATAAAAATGAAAATTTAAATTAACATTTGATTAATAAGGTACCGATTGTCGAATATCACGAGAAGGTCGATCCTTACTTGTGATTGTAACCAACTTTTGGACCCTTTCAAACGATCTCTGGTATGAATGCAAATCTCGAAGTTTGTTTTTGATGGTTTCATAATCCTAAAATATAAACTCCTGCAGGTATCCAATCTTACCTGGCCAAAATAAGATTAATGTTAACTCCAAAATAAATGGTCATTTTGTAATGACTATTTAAAGAAGTTAAGTGAGCGATTCATCTTGACAATTCAATCCTCAGACCAAAAAAATAAAAATAATATTAATAACAAAAAAATAAAACTAATATTAATAATAATATAGCCCCTAAAAAGATAAAAGAATAATGATATATAGAGATATATATATTTAACAACAAGGGGTACATCCACCATTTTAAGTTAGGCTAGCCAGGATTCGTATCCAAGCCATGTTGTGACAGCTTAGCGACTCCACTGGGGATAGTTAGAGAGTTAGGCCTAAATTTAATTACGTGTTAACAAAATTTTGACTAATTTAGTTTTAATCGGTATTTAACTTTAACTCCCTATACCTATAAAATTTTTATTGCATTTTTTATCAATATAGAAATTTTGCTACATGTTATTCACATTTTTCACCAACCCTTTTATTTCTTTTGTAGGATTATTTTTGGGGAATTTAGGATATAGTTTTTATTATTTTTAAAAGTTTCAAGATATAAGAGGTAAGTTGTTCCCCCACACACACTATGCACATGCATATGCATTAGATTCTCTTCCAAACATATGGAAGGGGCATAAGTAACCAATATTTGAGGAGGAGATGAAGTAGCTCTACTTTTTAAGGTGTTAGCCTCGGTCTAGGCCAGTTAAAAGCCTCTGGGTATAAATTTTTATGCCTACCCAAGGTGTTAGCCTCGTTATGGGCTTAAAACATGCATTTATGGGCTTAGAACATGCACTTATGGGCTTAGAACATGCACCCACTCGAATTCAACCCTTTCTAACATATACCCATGATGGGTAAAGATTAGGGTACCTCATAAGTTCTTTTTGAACTCAAGGAACAATTTTAGAATCTATTAGATGTCTAACCCAAGCTTTATGTAATGAACTATAAGGGCCTCAACTAGTTAAAGCCATACCTGGTTCTAGAGGATACCAAGTTAGGTACATGTGGGGGAATGCTTTACTCTTATAATTTGATTTTTCTGATATCAATAAGTGTATGTTTTATTATTATGATATATTATACTCTCATTTATTTCTTGTGTTAATTAGTTATGATATCCCTTTTCTATGAAACCTTATAAATTCATTCATGTATTTCTTTCTACATCTGCAAGGTTCACATTTTTATTTGTTTATGTGCTTATGAATTTATGATTTCTACAATATGCTGAAACTATTCCATTTACTGTATTTTAAGGATTAAGACATAGAGAACAAGTTAGAGGCAAGGATCAGTGCAATAGAGTCCATTCAAGAGGAGTGCGATAATGAGGTATAGGGAACAAAAAACCTACTTAATAGACTATTAAAAATGGCTGAGGTTCTATATCGGACAAAAAGGAACTTTTCCCAAAAATATCCTCATCCTCAATAGATCCAGAAAATTAAAGTTTGGGAGATCGATTAAAAGCATGAATAAAGGATTTAAAGGGAATAGTCGAAGGAATGGAACACGAAATTCATGAGATAAAGGCATCAAAGATCTTTTGGGTGATCCCTAAGAGCTACCAATCTTCTGAAGCTAATACTAAGAAAAAATCACAATCGCAATATCAATTTGATCTGATTCCACTAACCTATGTAGAACTGTACTCTTTTTTGTTCAAAAATCAACTTATTGCTCCCGAATATGTTCTTCCATACCAACCTTCTTATCTGGAATGGTATAACATTAATGAACATTATGCATACCATGCAGGAATATGGGAACATTCAATAAAAACATTCACTACCTTTAAAAAGAAAGTTTAAAAGCTACTTAACGTTGCTGTAATCTAGGTCGAACTCAGATCGAATGTTGATTTTAAACTCCCATCGTATTAAAAATATCTAGGGTAATGTAAAGATCATGAAGATAACCTTTTAGCTACTAGATTGGCATTGTAAATATAGGGTTTAAAAAGAATGACTAAAACCTACAAGGATTCCTTAGAAAAATGAGTCTTAAAGTAGTTCTTTTTGTTACTTTTTGAATCTTGTAAATATAGTCTTTTATGCCAACCATGAATAAATTAGAGTTTGGTTGATGA
Source organism: Adansonia madagascariensis (assembly GCA_038381835.1). NCBI lineage: Eukaryota > Viridiplantae > Streptophyta > Magnoliopsida > Malvales > Malvaceae > Adansonia > Adansonia madagascariensis. The sequence continues at coordinate 32,106 of JBBYHL010440564.1, forward strand.
AATAACAGTGTAGAATCATGACTCGATTTCTGTAGATTCTTGCATCTGTAATAATCCCCAGAGTTGATACTTTGCTCATTATTTAACATCCAATTTGTCTCATTAGATACTGCCTATTGATTCATTCCTTTATTTATTCATTCATTCATTTATCTGTTCATTAATTCATACATTTATTTTTCCATTTATTAACATACATACATGGAAGACAATAAAGATAAATGTTGACAAAATATATGTGTATTCATGTATACTAAGTTTTTTTCCATTTTTTAAAGGTGAAAAAACATAAATCGCTAAATCGAAGATATCACACAACAAGAAGAAATACAAGCACAAACTATAAGTTCGATGAGATAATTCGAAATAAGCAATTCATTTACACCCAGAAAGTATTATTCATAATCCGTAAATATTTAAGGTACATAGCCATCCACATTAACATTGATGCCTTCTTACAATGGGAACATGCAAGAACTTCTAACAAAGGAATTGGTAGTCCTTGGCTTTAATAAAAAGGAAAGGTCCGTGCAAAAATAAAACCATGACAAAAAATTTGATAAATAGTCTCATATCATATGAACACTTCTACCAAGGATTCGAGGAAGTACATGTCATAAGGAAATTACCTTAAAGTACTTAATCTTTAGGGAGCCAATGCCATATACATTTTCATGCTGACCAAAGGGTAAAGGTACCATATGTCAGAAAAAAGAGTGATTCCACCAATAAATGCCAATGAGTCACAGCGAATGGAAGCTAAGACCATAATGAGTCAAGAAAACAAGGAAATCCCTTTGGACTATGCCCTCAACCCTAGTCTTTTATTATTCAATGGTCTCGAATAGATTATCGTCATATCCTATGACTCTTTACACAAGAAGTAGTTTAGAAAGAAAAGAAAAAAGATAAATATGTACCATGCCTCATAAATTTTCAACACCGAGCTCTTTCCTTTGTCCATTTAGAATTAGATGATCTCCATTATTCAAACAAAACCTGCAAACCTTCTTACCTAGAATCGTATAATTCGAGCATTAGGATGCAACCTTTTTTTGTCCAAGGATTTCATCAAATAATGCATATTGTTCAATGTGAGGATAATTTGGCATGTCTAACTAGAGGATCATAGGCTACTATAAATTTTGATTTAAATTGCTTGCATGATTACTTTTCTATGCCATAAGCTTTAGATTCATATTCTTTGCTAAAGAATTTGGTAAAGAGTCATATAGTGGTTATCCTCATGACATGATTGAGATGATAGGAAATAACCATATATCTTATGAATTTTTTACTTTGAGAACTTAGAGCTCGATTCACCTTTTGATGTTCCACTAACTAATTTACAATTCGACCCTCTGAGATGCCTATCTTGGAAAAAATTTGGAGTTGATGGATACCTATCAAGGATGATTGTTCTAAGGATTATCGACTGTTTAGTAATATGCCAATCAGAGGCAATTTATATCTTGACTCTAAAACTTTATATATTACTTTTTTAAAAAAACTTTAAATTATGAAATGAATTTTTATTTGTAAGTATTATTTATTTTGTTATCGACCATGAATTTTGTTAATAATGATCTCTAATATCTAAGATTATGAGAACATTTTGGAAATTTTTTCTTTGGTAGGTGATTAGTTTGAACTCCCTTATAAAGGTCCTTTACCTCTACATCAATATTATTATCCTAGACATTCAACTATAGACCTTTCACCACCAGAGACCTTCAACATCTAAATGTTCTTTTCTATGGATTCCTTGAAGATCTTATAGATAAATTATGCTTTTAGAAGATTTAGATATTGATAGTTTGACATGTGTTACAATAATGATAGTAATTTCGAGATCTTTCTTATTTGGATAATATTTTGCCATGACTTCCTTGACACTCTTCCTAATCCTTGATTTAAAAAGAATAAAAGTAAACATAAACCAAACAAAAAATATCTTTTCTCTCTAGACAAAATCGTTGCAAACTAATTCCTGATACATGAGATATAAAATCTGAGATGTTTTCCAAGCCAATTTGATTTTTTTTGCTAAAGGCTCAACCAATCATTGGTAGCTCTGAAGCTGATAATATTAGAAGGCATACCTTAAGCCTTTAAAAATTAAGTGCAACATTATGTTATTGAGGCTTTCAAAATGATTTCAAAAAGAAATTATCCTCTTTCCTAGCAAAATGCTTGCAGTTCAAATGGTTGTATTTGAAATGAAAAATGGCATTCTTTTTCTATCCATTTGCAAATATAGAAAATTATCCTTTTGCAGTCCCCTTTAAGCCTGATAATTTATTTTCTTTCTTTGAATCTTAATCAAGGATCACCCTTCATATTAAGGGGCAAATGAAGCAAAGCTTCGAATTAGAAGGGACTAATACCAATATAAAGTTACAAGAAAAACAAATCAGATGTCATGAAGTAAAGTTTGAAGAATTAAGAAAGTTCAAATTGTGAGTTCAAATATTCAAGGAAAAATGAAAAGAATTTCAAGTTCAAATATTCAGAATGAAGAATGAAGAAAAGCATGAGGAAGAAATAATAAAATAAAGAAGGAAAAAAGAAAGAAACAAAGAGAAATAGAGAAAAATGAAAAAGCAGAAGTAGATAAAGAAATAAAATTTGTTCATTTTGAAAAACAGGTTGGATTTAATTCCTTTAAAAAAAATGATCCTTAATTCAATTACCTTTGAAATTAATTTGGGCCTATTTATCTTTTTTTTTTCTAAACCCTAAGCCATAGCCTATGTTATGTACCTAACAAAGTCCATTTTGATCAAATATAGCTATCTAAGCTGTTAGAACATTCCTAGGAAGCTCTTTGTAATTTTATCTTTTTAAATGATTTTTAAGTCCTTGATAATATGATAGGGCAAGCTTAAAGGCCTTGGAATTGCTCCTAAATAAACAAAGATAGCCCCCAATGGGAAAAAAACCTTCGTGCTAATTAAAAAATGATCCAAACCCTGGAAACAATGTTGAGACAAATCCTTAACATTGATTTTTTTTCAAAATAAATATTCAAAACTTTTGTGCCTAACCTTAAGAGTTAATGCTTATACAGGCCTTTGAGATAAATCCTTCAAGTCTTGGTGCTTATTACCATTAGTTTAACATCTGTTAAGCTATTGTATTTGAAGATTAAAAAGATGTTATTACTTGATTGTTTGCCTTTCAAGAAATTCCTATGAAATGAAAATCTATCTGAATTTATCTTGATAAACTTTAACTTTGTTATATCAATTTCTTTAAGATAAATTTTAGCAATGCCACCCTATTTATGCCTCTAAATTCATTTTTTCATCTCATTCAAAGAAGTCCTGAATGGTGATCATCGATCAAAAGAAAAAGTTTTAACATAATGATGAAAATAGCATATCCATTATCCTTGATATAGGAAAATCCATGGTTGAAATTATTTTGGAATTTTCATAAATTTTTATCAAGCAAACTTTTCCCCAAGTCAAAATGAAAAGGTATCTCATTTTATAAATCTTGGAATTTTGATGAATTATGATAATTTTCATCATTTTAATAAAAGTTTGCAAATATGCCTTCTGCTGATATTTATCCAGTTGCATAAATTATATCATTAAATCAATGAACACTAATTTAATATTTGATATTTGATGACTTTTTAGGAAAGATTATACAACTCCATGAAAAAATCTACCTTCACGTAATTTGCTAGTAAGATAGGTGAAGAAGGCTTTGAAAAAACTTTAATGGTGATATTCAAAGCATTTAGAAAAGGTTTCGATGGTTATACTCAAAGCATTCAGAAAAGTTTCGATGGTGATACTTGAAGCATCTATAAAAATTTTCAAAACACTTCAAGGTAACTTGATCCGATTAAGCAGAAAGATCATAAAGTTTAGTTAGAACTGAATCCTTTGTGATCACTAAGATGCTTCTATCCCAATAGCGTGTAGAGGAAATAAGTTCATTTGTAGTAGAATCAAAGCCTTTGTGATCATTAGGATATATCTATGCTAAAGGTGTATAGGAGGAATAGCTTCATTTGTGTTAGAATTGAATCTTTTGTGATGATTGGGATGCTTCTATGCCAAAATTGTACAATAGCAATAGGTTCATTTATGTTAGAATCGAATTCTTTATAATCACCAGGATGCTTCTATGCCAAAGGTGTGCAGGAGGAATAAATTCATTTGTTATAGACCAACTTCACTTGGTTAAGAGCTAATGAAGCAAGATATCCTCTTCACACGATCCTATGGTAAGGTAGATGAAGTAGGATTTAAGTTAATTTTGTCCTGCCAAGCAAGAAGATTGATGGAGTTCTCATAGGTTTTTCAGTTAATGTATATATATATGTCTATAAAAAGAATTCTTTTAGAAAAATTTTGTAAGGCTCGAACAAAATTATGTCTATTTGGTCATTGCCTTATTCCTAATTCTCAACAACAATCACAGAGAGGCAGATGTAGACACCTAATTTTGTCTGAACCCCTTTTTTTGATAGTCCAAAAATATCCTAGATCAAGGATTTAATGGCCACCCGGTAAAGGTAGAACTCCTAAAGGTGAATTAGATGCTTTCGAGTCTATATAATTGTGCTTAAAGGACTGCAGGTGCATGTAACAAAATTAGTGCCATTTTAAGGGTCGCACACAACAAATCTCAGATAAAAAAAGAATGTCAAGGCAAGAAATTAGCTTTTTAACTTCATACTTGTGAAATTTTGTAATTTATTCGTCTATATAATTATGCTTAAATGACTGCATGTGCATGTAACAAAATTAGTGCCATTTCAAAGGTCGAACAGAACAAATCTCAGATAAAAAATGAAAGTTAAGGTAAGAATATAGCTTTTTAACTTTATAACTGTGAAATTTTGTAATTTATTGCTGTAGATGTTATCAAGTCAAATTTTTCATTTTTAGAAATTTTTTTACAATTTTTCATTAAAATTGGGAAGTTGATTATCATATATTTTACCCATACTCAAAAAAATAAAAAATATTCAAACAAAAATTTTGCATTGGTATCAAGTTGGCAATTTTGTCACTTATTTATTCCTAAATTTTTGACCGTATCATCAGTATTTTGCTTGCAAAATTTTTAGTAAAAACTTATTTCGGATATCGGATTTTCATCCTTACCATTTTGTAGTTGAATATTTAATTCATTTTATATAAGTTTCAATGTATTTTTTGAAATTTTCTTGGTCCTAAAATACGAGCCTTCCTTTTTGGTGAAATTTTTGCGAGTTTTGAACTCCAAAATTATTTAAATATTTCCATTCAACAATTATTAAATTAGTTTTCCAAAATTCATTTTATTTTATAAGTTTTGCATTTTCTTTCATAATTTTCTCATTTCTAAAATACTGAGTTATCTACTCCGTAAATTTTTCTAGGAAGATTTTTGTAAGTTTATAATTTTCAAAATTCTTCAAATATTATTGTTTAAATCATATTAAATCAATTTTGAAAAATTCATTTCATTTTATGAATTTTGCATTTTCCTTCATAATTTTCTCATTTTCGAAGCACGAAGTTTTCTACTTCGTAAATTTTTTGGTAGGATTTTTTTTGAGTTTATAATTTTTAAAATTCTTCAAATATTATTATTGAATGCATATTAATTCAATTTTTAAAAATTCAATTTATTTTATGTTTTTTATTTTTTTGCATATAATAATTTTTCTAATAAGGGTTTTTCTCATAGAATTTTACGAGTTTACTATTTTTTTATTTTTAATCATATATAAAATTTTTTTTTTATTATTAGATTAAATTAAATTGACCAAATGAAATTTTATTTCAAATACATAATTTTAATTTTTACAATTTAACTTTTCAACTAATTTTTACGGTATCATTTTGCATATTATGCAAATATCTCTCAAAATTCTCTACACTGTAATTATGTCATGCATGACATCATCTACTAAAAGACATATAATTAATTTAGATCAAACCTGAATTAATAAAAATAAAAAGAAATCTCAAATAACTAAATAAAAAATAAAGAAATTTTTAGAAATTGGTGGAAACTCCATCATCTTGTCATCCTTTATCCGTATAAATAGGAGTTAGATTTCTTCATTTCAAGCTTTTAGAGAGGGAAAAGAAAAAAAATTCAAGTTTTTAAGTTAAACTCTTACTCAAATATTTTGTTTTGTTATTTCATTCATTTTTGGAAAAAATATTATTAATTTTATGTATGTATTTTTTGTCTTATTTTTTTAACAATTTTTATGTTAATTTATATTGAGTTGTTCATTATTTATGTTGATTTCGTGCATATTTTCGCTTGGTAAAAATTATGAGATGTATATGTGTCAATATTTGTGTAAATGTGTGATGAAAAGTATTTGTTTTTGGTTGAAATGTGAGGCTGTCAAATGATATATGATCTTGTATTTAATTTATTCTTGATTTCCATGATATTTAGCACTATTTTATAAAATTTGAAACTTTCAAGGGCCTAAAAATAATTTTTCCAAATTTGGTCTTGTAAGGTTGATCCTAAACTTGGCTAAATCTGATTTTTATTATTTTGAGTTGTTTCGATTTTATTTTGGCTTATTTCATAATTATAGAAAATATAAGGACTAAACTGCAAAAATTGTAAATTTTTTTCTTTGGCCATTTAAGCTTGGCTGAACCATGTAAACATCCTTAGAAGTGTTTGTATACTTTAGTTTAACATATTTCAATGTGTTTTATTCATTTTATACCATTTTGAGGTTATTTCGTGATTTTAGAAAGTTTAGAGACTTTAAAATGTGAAAAAATTACTTTGTGGCAATAGATGTTTAGTCAAATCATTTTCATGATTGTTGGTGTGGTTGTTGTGATTTTTCATGATATGTTTTACACTAATTTATGATTTTTTTTTATGTAGGGACTAAATTATAAAAATGTAAATTTTGTTTCAGGCTATCCATGCTTGGCCGATTGCTTGTGTATACTTGTGAAAGTGTTTTCATGTTTATTTTAACATGTATGAATAGTTTTATGCATTTTCGTCATTTTATAGCTGTTTTGTAATTTTAAAAAGTTTAAGGGCTTGTTTGCAAAATTGTAAAATTTTTCTTCAATGGCCATAGGTACTTGGCTGAAATTATTATATGATCTTTGGTATAATTTTCATAATTTTTTGTGATGAATTTTATGTTTAATTATAATTTTATTTTGTATAGGGACTAAATTGTAAAGTTAAAAAATTTTAGGGACTATCTAGAAAAAGTTTGCATTTTAGAGTTGATATGATATTTTTGACATTTTAAAAATATTTCTAACATTTTTATGGTCTTCTGTAAGGGTGTAAAAATTTTTAATACCTTTCGTATTCTTCGATTTTTTGTTATGGTACGAAATCCAATATTGAAAAGTTCAGGAACTTATTATCAATTTTTGCATATTAGGTCTATCCTAATATTTAAATTACCCATTAAAGGTATAATGGTCATTTCATATCATTTTCGAGTCCTCTAGGTTATCAAGATACATATAAGTCAAAGGTGCATCTTAAGGGTATTTTAGTAATTTTCCTAGAATCATGTCCTATGTGATCATCATGATAGTTATAGGTTGAAAGGGTATAGTAGGAGTAGGTTTGTTTGCTCATGATGCCACCCAGCCCTTTAGGTACCAAGATACTTATAGGTCGAAGGTAAACCTTGAGGGTATTTTGGTAATTTTATCTAAAATCGAGTCTTAGATAGTAACCATGATGCTTTTATGCCAAATGTGTATATTTAGGATAGATTCATCATTTCTTATCGTCATAGTGTCCATTAGGGTAACGGGATACTTTCATGTCGAAGGTATACTTAGGGGCATTTTGGTAATTTTTCCTAGAATGAAGTCCTAGGTAGTCGTCAAGATACTTTTACATTGAATGTGTGCATTTACGATAGATTCATAATTTCATGATCATTTTAGTGCTCATTAGGGCTACCAAGATGCTTTCATGTTGAAGGTATACCGACGGCATTTTAGTAATTTCACGTTAAAACCAAGTCCCATGTGATTACTAGGATATTTTCATATCAAAAGTACATGTTAGGAAGGGTTCATCATATTAGACCATTCTCGGGTTTTAGGGTTTATATTTTTAATAAAATCAGATAGTTTTTAAAATTAAAGCAATGTCTTCGAGTTAAAATAGTACTTAAAAGTTCTTTGAATATATGAGAGGTACTTTACAAAATTATTTTAACAAGATTCTTTTCCAAAGCAAGTGTTCCTGTATGCATATAACGAAAGAAAAATGTGCCAAAAAGGAAAAAGAAAATGAGTTAATAACCTTAAAAGATATTAAATTCAAATAAAATTTCGAAACAATGAAAAAATCACAAATTACTCAAATAAAGAATCAAAATTAACAAAGTCCATTTTAATCAAATATAGCTATTTGAGCTATTAGAAAATTCCTAAGAAGCTCTTTATAAATTTATCTTTTTGAATGATTTTTGAGTCCTTGATAATATGATGAGGCAAGCTTAAAGGCCTTGCAATTGCTTCTAAATCATCAAAGATAACCAATGCTAATTTAGAAATGATCTAAATCAATGAGAATTTCAAGTCATCAACAAAAGGTTGAGTCAAATCCCCAACATTGATTCCTTTCACAACAATCATCCAGAACTTTTATGCCTAACCTTGAGAATTGATGCTTCCCATAGGCCTTTGAAATCAATCCTTCAAGACTTGGTATTTACAAGCATTACTTTAACACCTCTCAAGCTATTGTATTTGAAGATTAAAAAGATGCTATAACTTGATTGTTTGCCTTTCAAGGAATTCCTATAAATCTGAATTTGGTCTTGATAAACCTTAACTTTGTTATATCAATTTCTTTAAGACAATTATCAATGCCACTCCATTTATTTCTCTAAATTCATTTCTTCATCTCATTCAGAGAAGTCCCGAATGGTGATCATCGATCAAAAGAAAAAGTTTTAACATCATGATGAAGATAGCATATTCATTATCCTTGACATTGGAAAATCCATGGTTGAAATTGTTTTAGAATTTTCATAGATTTTGATCAAGTAAACATTTTCCCCAAATCAGAATAAGACGATGATCTCATTTTATAAATCCTAGAATTTTGATGAATTATGATAATTTTTTAATCATTTAATAGAAGTTTGCAAATATGCCTTATGCTGATATTTATCCAATTGCATAAATTATATCATTGAATCAATGAACACTATTTAATAATTGGTATTTGGTGACTTTTTAGGAAAGATTGAACAATTCTATGAAAAAATCTGCCTCTTCATGCGATACTATGATAAGATAGGTGAAAAGGGCTTTGAAAAAGCTTCGATGGTGATATTGAAAGCATTTGGAAAATGCTTCGATGGTGATACTCAAAGCAATAAGAAAAAAGTTTCAATGGTAATATTCAAAGCATCCATAAAAGTTTTCAAAACTCTTCATGGTAAATTCATTCAATTAAGTAGAAGGATCGATGAAGTTTATATTAGAACTAAATCTTTTATGATCACCAGGATGTTTCTATGCCAGTAGCGTATAGGACGAGTAGATTCATTTGTATTAGAACCGAATCCTTTTGTGATCCCAGGGATGCTTCTATGCCAAAAGTGTATAGGAAGAATAGGTTCATTTGTGTTAGAACTGAATCCTTTTATGATCACGAAGATGCTTCTATGCTAAAGGTATACAAAAGGAATAGGTTTATTTGAGTTAGAACCAAATTCTTTGTGATTACCGGGATGCTTTTATGCCAAAGATGTACAAGAAGAATAGGTTCATTTATGTTAGAACCGAATCCTTTATGATCACCGGGATGCTTCTATGCCAAAGGTGTATAAGAGGAATTGGTTTATTTGTTATTGACCAACTTCATTTGGCTAGGAACTAGTGAAGCAAGATATCCTCTTCACATAATCCTATGGTAAGGTAAGTGAAGTAGGATTTTTGTTAATTTTGTCTGGTTAAGTAGAAGGATCGATGGAGTTTTCACAGGTTTTTCAATTTATGTATATATATGTTTGTAAACCAGATGCTTTTAGAAAAACTTTGTAAGGCCGAAATGAAATTGTGTTTATTTTGGTCTTTGCCTTGTTCTTGGTTCTCAGCAACAGTCAGAGAAAGGCAATTGTAGACACCTAATTTTATCCAAGCCATTTTTTTTAGAAGTCCAAAAATATCCAAGATTAAGAATCTAGCTGCCACCTAGTAAGGGTAGAATTCCTTAGGGTGAATTAAATGTTTACAAGTCTATTTAATTGTATTTAAATGACCGTAAGTGTATGTAACAAAATTACTATCATTTCAAGTGTCGTATAAAACAAATTTCAAATAAAAGATGAATATCAAGTTAAAAAATTAGCTTTTTAACTTATACTTGTGAAATTTTGAAATTTATTTCTACAGATGTTATCAAGCCAAATTTCCCATTTTTAGGAATATTTTGAGAATTTTTCATTAAATTTGGGAAGTTGACTATCATATTTTTTACCGATATCAGTGTGGTATTTATGCCGATACTCACTCCGTAAAATTAGAAATATTCAAAGAAAAATTTATATTGGCATTTTCTTACACCAGATATCAAGTTGGCAATTTTGCCATTTATTCTTGAATTTCTCATTGTATCGTGAGTATTATGCTCGCGGATTTTTTTGGTAAAGACTTATTTCTAATCTCATATTTTCATCTTTACCATTTTATAAATTAATATTTTCAATATTGGATTCATTTTATATAACTTTCAGTGTACTTTTTAAAATTTTTCTATTCTAAAATACGAGCTTTCCTTTATCTGTAAAATATTTTATGAAATTTTCTCGAGTTTTGAACTCCAAAATTCTTTAAATATTTCAATTTAACCATTATTAAATCAGTTTTTTGAAATTAATTTTATTTTATAAGTTTTGCATTTTCTTTTATAATTTTTCCATTTCTAAAATATTAAGTTTTCTACTTCGTAATTTTGTTCGGGAAGATTTTTCTAAACTCATAATTTTCAAAATTCTTCAAATATTATTGTTTAAATCATATTAAATCAATTTTGAAAAATTCATTTTATTTTATAAATTTTGCATTTTCTTTCATAATTTTTTTATTTTCGAAGTTCAAAGTTTTTTACTCTCTAAATTTTTTGGTAGGATTTTTTTTAGTTTATAATTTTTAAAATTCTTCAAATATTTTTATTGAATTCATATTAATTCAATTTATAAAAATTCAATTTATTTTATGAGTTTTTCATTTTTTACATATAACAATTTTTTTCGGTAAGGGTTTTTCTTGTAGAATTTTACGAATTTGCTATTTTTAATTTTTTGTTGTATATAAAAATTATTTTTGCTATTATATTAAATTCAATTGATCATATGAAATCTTATTTCAAATGCATAATTTTTATTTTATACAATTTAATTTTTAACTAATTTTTACGGTATAATTTTATATATTATATAAATATCTTTCAAAATTCTCTAGACCTGATGATGTTATACATGATAGCATCCACTAGAAGACAAAAATACTTAAGTTAGGTCAAATCTAAATTATTTAATCAAAAAATCTAAAATAAATAAATAAGTAAAATAAAATAATTTGCAAAACTTGATGGAAACTCCACCATCTTGCCGTCCTTCATTCCCTATAAATAGGGGTTGGATTTCTTCATTTCAAGCTTTTAAGGGGAAAAAGGAAAAATAAAAAATTCATTAGATTTTCAAGTTTTTAACGTAAACTCGTCTACAAATATTTCTGTTATGTTATGTTATGTTATTTTCATTCATTTTTTGGTAGAAATATTATTATTTTTATGTATATATTTTTTGTCTTATTTTCTTAATAATTTTCATGTTAATTTATGTTGATTTGTTCATTATTTATGTTGATTTCATGCATATTTTAGCTTGGTAAAAATTATGACATGTATGTGTTGATGTTTATGTAAAAATGTGATGAAAAATATTGTTTTTGGTTGAAATGTGATGCTGGTCAAATGATATTTGATCTTGTATTTAATATATTTCTTGATTTTTCATGATTTTTAGGACTATTTTGTAAAATTTGAAACCTTTGGGGGCTTAAAAATAATTTTTCTAAATTTTTGACAGTTTTGGAAAATTGACCCTAAGCTTGACTGAATCTGATTTTGATGATTTTGAAATGTTTTGATTTTCTTTTAGCTTATTTTGTAATTATAGAAAATATAGGGACTAAATTGCAAAAACTGCAATATTTTTTTCTTTGGCCATTTAAGCATGGTTGAACCTTATAGACTACCTTAGAAATGTTTTTTATGTTTAGTTTAACATATTTTATTGTGTTTTATTCATTTTATACCATTTTAGGGTGTAATTTTAAAAAGTTTAGGGACTAATTCATAAAATGTGAAAAAAATTGCTTTGTGGCCATAGGTGTTTGACCGAATCATTTTTGTGAATGTTAGTGTGGTCGTTGTGAATTTTCATGATATGTTTTGTGTTAGCTTATGATTTTCTATTATGTAGGGACTAAATTGTAAAAAAGTAAAATTTTGTTTCAAGGCCATCCATGCTTGGCCGATTGCTTATGTATACTTGTGAAAGTCTTTTTCATATTTATTTTGATATGTATGAATAGTTTTATGCATTTTTCATCATTTTGTGGGTATTTTGTAATTGTAAAAAGTTAAGGGGCTTATTTGTAAAATTGTAAAATTTTTGTTCTATGGCCACAAGTACTTGGTCGAATTTATTATATGATCTTTGGTGTAATTTCCATAATATTTTGTGATGAATTTTGTGTTTAATTATGATTTTATTTTGTATAGGGATAAATTGCAAAGTTAAAAAATTTTAGGAACTATATAGAAAAACTTTGCATTTTAAAATTAATATGATATTTTTGACATTTTAAAAATATTTCTAACATTCCTATGGTCTTCCGTATGGGTGTAGAAATTATTAATACCTTTCATTTTTTTTATTTCTGTTAGGTACAAAATATAATTTTAAAATGTTTAAAGGCTTGTTAGCAATTTTTGCATTCTATCTTGACATTTAAATTACCCATAGAATGTATAATGGTCATTTCATATCATTTTTTAGTCTTTTAGGTTATCGAGATACTTATAAGTCGAAGGTATGTCTTAGGGGTATTTTAGTAATTTCTTAGAAACAAGTCCTATGCAATCACCGTATACTTATAGGTCAAAGGTGTACAATAGGAGCAAGTTTGTTTGTTTCTGATGCCATCTTGCCTTTGGGTACTGAGATACTTATAAGTGGAATTTAGGCATTAGGGGTATATTGGTAATTTCATTAAAATAAGTCATAGATAGTAATCAGGATGCTTTTAAAGTGTATATTTAGAATAGATTCATCATTTCTTATCATCTTAGTGTCCATTAGGGTAACGGGATACTTTCATATCGAAGGTATACCCAAAGGGTATTTTGGTAATTTTTCTTAAAATCAAGTTCTAGGTAGTCGTTAGGATGCTTTTGACTAAAGATGTGCATTTAGGATAGATTCATCATTTCATGATCATTTTATTGTCCATTAGGATTACCTAGATGCTTTCATATCAAAGCTATACCTCAAGGGCATTTTTAGTAATTTTACGTTAGAATCAAGTCCTATGTGACTGCTAGGATTTTTTCATATCAAAAGCACACGTTAGGAGGGGTTCATCAAATTTGACCGTTGTCATGTCTTAGGGTTAATATTTTTAATAAAATTGAATATTTTTTAATATTAAGGCAATGTCTCTAAGTTAAAATAATGCATAAAAGTTCTCTGAATATATAAGATGGATTTTACAGATTATTTTAACAAAAAGATATCCTTTTTGAATTGAAAATCGAGATTTTTAATTTTTTAAAAAATAAAACTTTTTGTATTCCACCGATTTTCTAGAACGGAACAACAGATATTTTAATTTTTTAAAACCTTTCTTATTCCATAGGTTTTCTAGCGGGTACGAAAGAGAATAACATAAATCTTCGTGTTTTTCTGGTTTTTCGACAAGGTATAAGAGATATTTTGATTTTCAAATATTAAAACCCAATTTTCTCATCTGAAATCATAAATTTGCTTCATAAAATTTAATTTTTGATATATAGGAATTATAATTAAATACTAAATATTGAAATTAAACAAAATCAAAATTTAAGTTAACTCGTAATTAATAAGGTACCGATTGCTGGGCATCATGAGAAAGTCGATCCTTATGATTATAACCAAGTCCCAGACCCTTTCAAGTGATCTTTGGTATGGGCACAAACTAAGTTTCTTTTAAAGGGTTTCATAATCTTAAAATATAAACTCCAATAGGTGTCCAATCTTACTTGGCCAATAAATGGTGTTTTGTAACACCTATTTAAAGAAGTCGAGCAAGCGATTCATCTCGACAATTCAAAACCTAAACATGAAAAATAATAATAATATGGCCCCTAAAAAAGAATAATGATATATATATATATAAAAACAAGGGGTACATCATCATTTTAAGTCGAGCTGGTCAGGATTAATATCTGAGCCATGTTGCAATAAACTCTGACACAAACTCCCTTGGTATATAGTCCTCGTCCCTTTTCTAATTGAATTCAGACTCAGAATGAATCTCTTCAAATTCCTTAGAAATAATCACTACATGTATTGGTTTGGCCATAAATTTAGAAGAAAATTGATCTAAGTCAATTTTCTTTTCAAAGCAAAAAGTGTTCCTATATGCATATAAGGAACAAGAATGCACAAAAAAGGAAAAAGAAAATGAATTAGTATCCTTAAAAGATATTAAATTCAAATAAAATTTTGAAACAATGAAAAAATCACAAATTATTCAAATAAAGAATCAAAACTAACCAAATAAATAAATTTCAAAGCAATGAAAATCACAAATTATTTAAATAAAGTATTAATATTATCCAAACAAATAAAAGTATGAAAATGAAGAGAAAGAAAAAGAGATAGCTTTATCCCTTCATGTGTCCCTAATTTTGGTGACACCTAGAATCGGGCATGGTTTTGACTGAAAAGGTTAGTGTGGTTCACTATATGAGGTTGAGTTCAAAACTTTAATTAGGTTCTTGAATTCTCTGAGCCTAAAAAGGACTAACGAGGTGCCTTATCCTTATCCATCATGGATTTATGTTGGAATAGGTTTAATTCGAGTAGGCATATTTTTCATGCCCATAATAAGGCTAACACCTCAGGCAGGCATAAGAATCTACACCCAGTAGGCTTTTTGATGGCCTAGAGAGAGTCTAATACCTCAGAAGTCAGAGCTACTTCACCCTCTTCTAAAATATTAAATACTTATACCCCTTCCATATCTGATGAAGGAGATAATACTGCACATGTGCACAGTCTATGCAAAGGGACAAACATACCTTTTTATGACACAATATTAACAATAAAACCCATTATCCTAATCATCGAAAGGCAAAATAAAAACATAAAAAGGTCAATGCAAAATAAATATTAATATAATGAAGAGAAAAAGTTTTTCCTTAAAAAAGGGAATTTAAAATTAAATACCAATTGAAACAAAATTAATTAAAATTTAGTTAACATGTAATTAATTTCAGGCCTGACTCTAGCGAGGTCCTAGTGGAGTCGCCAAGCTACCGCAACGTCGCCTGGATATGAATCCTAACCAAGCTTGACTTAAAAGGCCTTCGTTCCAGTATTTATTGATATATCACTATTTTATATTCTCTTGTTTCTATAGGCCATATCATTATTAATATTTTTTTATTTTTGAGGACTAGGTGGTCAAGATGAATGACTCATCGACTTAACCCTAAATAGTCATTACAAAATGACTATTTATTTAGAGCCGGCACCATTCTGTTTGGGCTAGGTGAGATTGGTCACCTACTAGAGTTCATATTTTAAGGGTTACGAAACCCTAGAATACCAACTTAGTGGTCCACGATTGTACTAAAGATCATATGGAAGGGTCTAGTAGTGATTACAATCACAATAAGGATCAACCCTCTCATGATCCCCGAAAATTGGTACTTTATTAATTACATATTAGTTTGAATTTTAATTTTTATCCAGCTTCAACATATGAAATTTAATTGTAATTCTCAAAATAATATTTTATGAAATCAAATTATAATTTTGTGTCAAGAAACTTGAGTTTTTGAAATTTTTGAAAATCAAAGTCTTTTATTTACCCCACCAGAAAACCAGATAAACATAAAATGTTTTAAAAAATTAAAATATCTTTCGCACCCTGCTAAAAGGCCGGAGGAATGCAAAAAGTTTTATTTTTCCAAAATTTATATAAATCTTGATTTTCACTTTGAAAAGTATATCTCGTTACTAAAAAAATCCATAAAACCTCTTTCATATTCTAGGAGAAATTCCACGTATTAGTTAAACTCAAAAATACTGCCTTTATTTTTAAAAAATTCCAGCATGTGTATATAAAAATTACCCAAAGAATAGATTTAGATGAAAAGTACCAAACTCGATTCTAAAAATCCACATTTGGTCAAAGTGACCAACATGTTTCTTAAAGTGCACTTTCATCATGAAAGCATCCCAATGACTCTAAAAGACTTGGTTTTGTGATAAATTATTAAAATGCCTCTAAAGTATACCTTCGATATGAAAGTATCTTGATACCCTAAAGGACATGATATCATTATAAAAATTATGAACCTATCCTAAATGCCCACCTTTGGCATAAAAGCAACCCTGTGGCCATCTAGGACTCAGGTTTAAAATAATTACCAAAATACCCCTAAAGTATACATTGGACGTTAAAGTATCCTGATACCTTCAAGGACATGAAAAAAATCATTAAAAAGCAAACCTATCCTAGATGTACACTTTTGGTATAAAAACATCCCAATGACTACCTAGGACTCGGTTCTAATAAAAATTACCAAAATGTCTTTAGGGTATATCTTTGATGCGAAAGTATCATGGTACTTTAAAGGACACGAAAAAAATCATCAAAAAGAGAACCTATCCTAAATGTACTCTTTCGGCATAAAAGCATCCCAGTCACTACCTAGGACTTAATTCTATGGAAAATTACTAAAACACTCTTAGGGTATACCTTCAACATGAAAGTATGTCGGTAACCCTAAAGGACTCGATAAAGGTAAAAAAAATGTTGATTTTTATTCTAAATGGGTCGTTTGAATATCAAAGGTGACTTAAAATACAAAAAAATGCAATTCAGTCCCTAAGTTTTTCAAAGTTGCATTTCATACCCTAACGAATAACTGAAAGAATGCGAAAGGTTTTAATTTTTACTACACCCCATCAGAGGACCAATGGAATGTTAGAAATATTCAAAAATTACCAAAATGTACCAAATGAAAAATTTAATGTAAAAAATGATCATTTTAACCCTCAAATGCAAAGTTTTACTTAATGAACTCTAAATTTTCCTAACTTTGCAATTAAATTCCTAGATGAAATAAACTCATAATTAAACAAAAAATATACCAGAAAAATCATAAAAACCATACCAAATGACACATGCACAATTTGACCAACCATGATAGGCCTTGAAACAAAATTTTCACTTTTACAATTTAATCCCTAATATTTCCACAATTGTAAAATAAATAAAAGATAACAAAACCTTCACAAAACAACACAAATGTGGTTTGGTTAAGGCTTGGAAACATCCATCCAATGCCTTAAAACTTTAGGGAAAAAGTTCCCTGCAAGTTTCAAAAAGTCATAAAATAATCCAAAATCACACAAAAAATTGAATCTAAAGGCCTTAAGGTTCGGCCATCACCCAAAAATAATAATAACAAATTTTTATAAACACAACAATCACATATCTTACTTCTAAAAGTTTAAATCAACATGGACATGTAAAAAAATCATGAAAAATATGTCTTATAAACAAGTTTTAACATCTTATTAGCAAGAAAAATACCAAGAAAATTACTATCAATCCTAGTTATGTACATATGTCAAAATATCAACAAAAACCATGTTTCATGAAGAAAATCAATTTATCATCAAGAAAAATTAAATGAAATAATTAGATTAAAGAAAATGGTTCATGGCCATAATGCTTAGTCTTTCAACATGGATCAAAATCCATGAACTTAAGCATGATTTTGGCTAACCAACAAGAAGAAAAATGAATGAAATGAAGAAAAACTAAAGCTTTTTGGAAGAAATCTTGCTTAGAAAAGTTTTTTCTTCATAAAATGCTAATCCTCATTCTTGAAGCTTTGTCCCCTTATTTATAAGGAAGAGAGTTAGCCAAGATTGATTGAAAAAAATGACTTGACTGAATAGCCATGAAAAATCCCAAAATGAAATTATTATTTTTATATAATTGATTTTTAATTTATATTTTTGCATGGGTAATTGTAATTTGCATTAAATAGATTTGTATTAATGGTCATATCATAATATTTTATCATGATTATCTAGGTAATATTGGGATATTTAGAAGCCAACAAAATTGGTTAAGGGACAAACTTGAAATAGAACTAAACTAGTTTCCATGAAACTAGCTTGGAAAAATAAATCAAAATAAAAACAAAACTTAAAATTCAAATAAATAATCATAAATAAAAATTTTGGAAATGAATAAACTAAATAAATAGTGAGAAAAATCTTGATTAGAAATCCAAACTCATAAAATTTTATGAGAAAAATTCTTACAGAGGAAAATTAACATTTTTTAAAAAAATCAAAACTCATAAAATAAATTTATTAGCCAAAAACTGATTTAATATGAATTCTATGAGAATATCTGAAGAATTTTAAAAAATAAAAACTTAGAAAATCCTAATGAAAATTTTACAGAGTAGAAAACTTTATATTTTAAAAATGAAAAAAAAAATCCATAAAATGGATTGAAATTTTCAAAAACTGATTTTATGGCAATTTAATGGGAATATTAAAGAATTTTAAAGTTCAAAACTGGAAAAAATTCTACAAAAAATTTTACAGATAAAAGAAAACTCATATTTTAAAATAGAGAAAAAATTTAAAAAATGCATTGAAACTTATATAAAATGAGTTAAATGCAACTTATTACCCAAAATATTAATTTATAAAATGAAATCCAAAGTCTAGAACAAGTTTTTCCCAAAAAAATACATGAGCAAAATACTTGTGATGCTGTGAAAAATTCAAAAATAATTGGAAAAATTGACAACTTGACTTCTTATGGTATAAAATTCTAATATATAATTTTTCTTGAATTTTTTTATTTTTCAAAATGCATATCGGCATAAATACTACACAGGTGTAGTAAAAATACACGACGATTAATTTTTTGAGTTTTATGAAAAAATCTCAAAAAAGCCTAAAAGTGAGAAATTTGATTGTGGGATTATTTGCAAAACTGATTTTCAAAATTTGACAAGAAAATATTCAAAAACAAAAACTTCTCTTGAATATTCATCTTTTTATTTGAGATTAACCCTCAAAATGGCATTTTTCTATCACGTGCCAATATAGCCATTTAGGGATGACTAAATTAGTCCTAAAAGTGCGAAGTCTACTTGGTAGAAGTTGACCTCTATAAGGGTGATAGCTATATTTCTAGTTTTGGATAATTAGGACTACTGGAAAACGGGCCTAAACAAAGTTAAGTGTCTACAGTTTGGACTCGTAGGTCAAATAAGCTTGAAATTGAGGTTTTATTTTGAAAAGTTTGAGAAAACTCAGAGAACAGAAAACTTTAGCTTTTGGTGAGATTTTAGAAAACAAGATTGAAACTAGGTTGATGAAAATTTTTAGTAGTTTTTGAAAAAAAAAAATATTTTTTAGGTAATTTAATAAAAGAATGGATTTTATTCTGTTTAAAACCCAAAAAATAATAAAATCTTTTTGAAAAGGGTTAAGCCCTGATCCAAGCTTAGTAAGACCCATTCATGACACATGACTCCTTTAGGGAATTAATTGGACACTTCGAGGCACTTGAATGCCTTGAAAAAATGATTCAAGAAAATTACTTGAATTTAACTAGGATTAAAAATAGGGATAGTTTCACGTTGTACGCCTTCCCGAAGTTATTTTAGGTTTATTCGATAGCTTTTAGGTGTAAACAAGATATCATTGGAAAAGGTTGCTTGACGAAGATTAATATAAAAATATTTATAAAATCCTAAAAAAATCACCTTCTAAGAGAAATATTATTTAATGTTGAACTCGATTTAGCATTAATAGCAAGTCAGGGGAATAAATGTAGCAAACTTTGAAAAATTACCTGAAACTAGTTTGGAATCTTTTAAATCACAAATGATAGCTTTCCATAAAGTTAACTACACTTCATGTTCAATAAAACTATTTAAAAAATCCATAAAAAGCATTTGTAGGCCAAATATGGCTTGTAATTAAGTCTAAGAGCTAGTTTTGGGGTTCCAGATAGCATAAGTTTGTAAAATTAGAACTCCCTCATGCAAGCTCATCCAAGGACAAACAAAGGCTCGTTGAAAAGGTAATTTGATTCCCTTCTAGGGAAAAATACAAGAAAAATTCAAAAAAATAATTTTAAGCTTGAAACTAATTTTTAAATTGGGGTCATTTTGCTATTAGTGCTAAAACAATGTAGTTTTTGATTTTGCACTTTCCTAGAATTGATTTAAGGTCATGAACATACGAATGACCGTCGTTAAAGATTAATGGAATTGGAATCATAGATCCATTTCAAGTCCCTAAAAAGGTGGGTAAGTGAACGTTCCGTTGTCCATGCCATTTATTTACAACAACAGGGCTCATCATATAAAGGCATTTTGTCAAAAATATTGTAAACCAAATTTTTTTAAAGCTGAAAAATAAAGTTTATTTAGCCTTGGTAGGCAATCAATCCAAACATAAATGCTTGATATCTTTCCCAAGGTTAAGGTATTAATATGTTGAGAACATTAGACCAACATTATTCTCATTTTTTTAGATAAATGTCAATGTTAGCCTAATTTGGGAGGTTTTCTCAAAATAGTAAACACACATCAAAGAAACATAAAACAAGAAATTTTACAAATACATCCAAAGCATCAAGCACTCATGATATGAAGCCAGCATCATCCAACATGAAAATGGCATCATCCAAAGTCATTCTAACAAGTAAACATCTTTAAAAATGTAAGACATAGTCTAACCATGTTAAAACATGCTAGGATGAACATATATAAGCATGAATGGAGCATTATAATATGGTAAAACATAATGAAAAGATAAAATAGAGATTGTTTTTAGATAATTAAAAAAAGATAAGAGTTTTGGCCATTCAAATACCATCAATGCATCATCTAATCAGTATTATCTCAAGCACCAATAAGAAAATGCATGTGTCCTAACACTTAGGTTTATGGATACATGAAAAGGTTCACTAAATGGTGTTAGATGTAATGAAATAATAGAATAAAAAGCAAAGTCAAGAGAATACACCAAAGAATGATTACAAAATTACCTTTCTTTTGCTTCTAAACGATGTTATGAAGGCTTACTTTCCTCTCCTCATTTTGCCTTTTTCTTTTGAACTCTTTTTTTTTTTGGTTTTTTTAAGAGACTTGGCTGATAAAGAATTTTTTTAGGTGAATCAAGTGATGTGAGTCTCTATTGAGTAAAAAGAACTTTTCTTTTATAGTGTGATATCCAGCTAACAAAAAAAACCTAATATAAGGGGCATTTCATTGCATTCCCTTGTACTAAATGATGAGTGATGCTACATATAATGTACTTACAAATTTTAATCGGCTGGTACACTAATTTTGAGGGGCTAAGAAAGAAGAATATTCACTGAGGTTCATGATAGTTTTGTATTGCCTTCCATTTTGTCCCAAATTCCAAGCCTAATAGCCCTTTAAAAAATGCATTAACCTAATCCCAAGTCTAAAAATAAATTTCATAAGGCTTTGTTTCAAGTTTAATGATTTTTGGAACCAAAAACAGGGCCAAAATTGTGTTTTAAATCCATATTGCATAAAGGAGAAAATGTCATAAATTAAGCAAAATTACCTAAATGTACCATTATCATCAATGTATTAATAGATTTTAATGTGTATCAATACTTGTGGCCTAAAAGGAGTAACTTATTTACTGCCAAGCCTTATATTGATAAAACAAGCACATGTATCAATCCATCAAGTAGATGTATCATACATCACCCTTTAGTATCAATATAAACATTGTTTTTCATCTTAAGTGATATGGTAGCCATAATATCATACATTAAGCCATGTATTGATACATCCAGCTCAAAATATGGATTTTGCCATTGGCTCTTCGAGAAGCTTACCTAAGCTAAAAAAGATGGAAGATGAATTTGTGTTTGCTTATCTGGTTTCAATGATGCCTATAATGTTTGCATAAATGCTTAAAAAAATTAGGTGTCTATAAACATAGATCATAAGCAAATCTAGTAATCCATCATGACCACCTAAATGTTGAAAAGTTAACTGTGATCCTATCAAAACCTTTTAGTAACCAACCTATCAATGTAATACGATCTTTTCACTAAATATCCTTAAATCAGCATGGTGCTATTTCTACTCATGCTTCAATCCATGTTATTTCTTTTAATTCATGATTCATGAGTATGAATTTATGAGAAATAATTCTTAATAATTCATAGTAATTTGGCCAAAGACTTTATTCCAATGAACCATAGTTAAGAACAATCAGAATACATCTCCAATGTAACTAGGAGTGGTGAATCCTCTCTAGATCACCCATTAGTCTACCATATGCTTCATGCTATATCCAAAACCACCTTTAATTTGGCATCCATCATTGTGGATTTGTTCAAGATAATCTCTATGTATGATACTCCTATACAAAATAACCTGGTATCATAAGTCAAAAGACTATTTATAAGACTAACACATGAGAACATATTTCATAGACACTTGAATAACTAATACTGAATGGAGTTATCATATGGGCGAAGTTCAATGAACTTTTTTCCTTAAACAAGCATCCTTATGCCATCTCAAGTATCTTGCAAACTTTGACTTAAGAGTTTAGTTGCTTACTTCATAAGTAGAAAGGCATAGCATATGCTAGGCTTTAAACATTGCTAATATCCTGTCTAGACAATACTATGGCTAGAAACATTTTGAGGAACTTGGCTTTGGTGTATAAGGATCTCATCATTGTAGTACTTTTACGATTCCTTTGCAAGGCCTTTTAAACTTTATGGGCTTCATCTAATTAATGGTTTCATGATTGTTAATTATGCTACTAACATGAAGGAAAACCTTGAGTTACTTAGCTAGTGACTTGTATGCAATTAATTGACTATATATCCCATGTCCTAATCTAATGAATTCAAGGGTATACACTAATAATGTACAACTAAAAGGTCAAACATAAAGTCCTTCATCAAGTTATAGCTCATTGAGTAGAGTAATAAGTAAAAAAAAAGGTTGTTAACACTCTTAACAAGGTTTGCTATGCAACTAGAGAATTGAAAGGTCATTTCTTATGGTATTTCGGCCAATCTTGGAGTATTTGCTATCACGAGATTAAAGAGAAAGCCATATATATTAAATTTCACTCCTATTGAGGAACATGTGAACCATTATAGAGTATCAATGAGTGTGAATATGTTTCCCCACATTTCATATTTAGTCTAAAGGTCAGGCCTTAACTATTTTAGACAAACTCTACATAAAAACCTATTTGCATTTTTCTTAAGATGCACTGGATACATGAAAATCATTTTGGTAAAAACTACGTGATTGTTGTATATATTTCCAAAGAGAATATTTTACAAGGTGTCTTAGATGATTTACAAAGTTTTATGTTACAGGTGGAAATGTGCTTGCAATGACAAGAACAGGTCGATATGGAAATGGACATTAGAGACATCAGCACTGACGTGATCCTTAAACAATAAGGCATCCTACCTAAAAGATAAGAGCACAGACATTGGAAATGCCAGTGGCAATGTGATCCTTGGGCCCTGAAGATGTCCTACAAGATGATAAGAAGAGTGAAGAGGTGCTAAAGATGTTTCTCCAAGGCATGCTATGATGTTCAAGTAAGAATCAATTTGAAGTGGGGCATTTAGGAACACAAAAACTTAAGGACATTACAAAGTTACAAAATTTAAGGTAACAAAGTGAGACAGGGAAGTTATCTAATATAAAAGAGCTAATCCCCAGTTAGAACCTAATAGTTGGTTATGTTGGTCTTATTGGAATAGGCTGATGGTAAGCTTATTTTTAGGTCTTTGGACATGATAGATTGTGCCATCTGTCACCATTTAATTAGTGAGGTCCATTACATATGCTATACTTATCTAAATCTATGGAAGATGCATGGTAAGTGATGCACTTTTACCGTATCTGATCTAAGCTTGTCAAGGGGTATGGAAGGTGATGCACTTATGCAGCACTTAATCCAAGCCACTTTTTGGTGGGACAACTGTGTAAAAGCTATGCAAGTGTTCCATTCTCATGTTTGGCTTAGGTATCTAGACCATAATAGATTGGCTCCAAGGTTTTTCCCAATAATTTGATAATATATAGTTTGCATTTGGTGTTGAAAAATAAAGTTGGGAGGTAAATAATAAGCCTTTGGAATGAAGATAGGTAAAAGGATTCAAATTCCATTACATAGGATTTGAATGGCAAGTTAAAATTGTAATCTATTACAATTTTGCCTAAGCAATCAAAACACTATTGGAAAGGATTCAAATTGTTAGATCTTTTAATGGTGAATGAAATCAAGAGGGGGTGAATTGATTTCTCAAAATTTTAGTAAATTAAAACTTTAATAAATAAAATTAAGAAATCTAAAAGATAAACTTTGGAGTGCAAGTTAGTGAATATCAATAAACAATAAAAGATAAGGGAAAGAGAAGCAAACTCAAAGATTTAGAGAGGTTCAGCCTCAATTACCTACATCCTCTACCTTAGCCTCACTTGCCTCAGATTTTCACAATTCACTAACTTGAATTATCTACCTTTCAAGGACAAGGTATAACCTTTACACTCTCTATCTTTCAAGGCTAAGATAGAAACCTCTACCCCCTATCTTTATGGCTAAGATAGAACCCTCTTTCACTACTATTGAAGGCTAAGTGGAAACGTTCTCTACTTTTGAATGGCTAAGTAGTAACCTCCCCTTTTTACAAGGATTTGAGTGCAAACAAATAAAACCTTTAAAGGTTAGGTGTTTACAAGAATTTTGGCTCAAACAAAATATGTATCTAAAGATACAAAATGAAGAATATAAAAATAGGAAGAATTAATTCCTATACAAAGATAAACTACTTAGCAAAAATAATAGAGAAAATGAAAGATATAACTCTAAGCACAATCTCTTAGTTCTCCTTTTTGTTGAAGGTGTTGGAGTTGCTTATTTATAGCCTTGATCATGATTCTAGCCGTTGGAAACATTTGGTGAAGGGAGCCTTCAAAATATCACTTCTCATTGTTCCCCGTGTCTCTGTATCAATAGATTGAGTTTAACGATCCAAAATATGATCGGCAAACAGTCTTATGTCTATACAGAAAGATCTGCCTCGATACATGAGCAGTGCTGTATCGATACAGAATGCTCTGTCTCAATACATGAACAGTGATTTCTCTATTTTAAGGTTATTTAGCTACTGCCAAGCATTGTATCGATACATTTACATGAAAATCGATTTTAAAAGGTTTTTCATAACTTTAAAACATGTAAAACTTATCTAAAAAATGTTTTATATAAAAATATGCATTAAGAAAACATTTTTGAGTGCTTAAAGGAGTTAAAACACTTTCTAGTATTTTTCAAAGTGTTTACAAAATATTTCATAGAAAAATACTAATCTTAAAAATAATTAAACATAAGCCAATTAAGCTTAAGTTTTAGTTATATCAAAACTAAGATTAATTCAAAGCTAATATAGCTAACAATCTCCCCATTTTTGATATGATAGAACTTAAAGTAAATTTGCTTATAAAACTCCCCCTTAATCATTTAAAGCTTTTTAATAAAACTCCCCTTTAATAAAAGCATTATGAAATGGCTATTTTAAGATTTTCTTTTGAAACACTTGGCAATGGCATTTTTGGTCATATTTGGCTTCAAGAATACCAACACACAATGTTAAGGATTTCAATAATATAAATAACGTAAGTACATATGAAATCCAATACCGACACACAATGTTAAGGATTTCAATAATATAAATAATGTAAGCATATGTGAAATCTTCCTATTTGCTAGCATAAGCATATATATAAATGAAGTGCAAGCAAGCAAATTAACCCCTAAAATAAGCAAACAAATTAAACCCTAAAATTCTCCCATTTTTTGGAATATCAAAAAGGTGAAAGTAGATTAATTCAAAGCTAAGGGTCTAATTTCAACAAGAATTCTAGAAGGT
>JBBYHL010440575.1:0-17664 GCA_038381835.1 Adansonia madagascariensis
TGGGGTTGGAGTGTCCCCTAAAATAGAGTTACTAAAATAGTTAGGAATAAAGAAAAAATTTTTATTATTATTATTTTATTTAAAAGATGGGGTTGGAGTATCCCCAAAGTTAGGAAAACATTTAAGAACAAGGAGAAAATTTAAACTTTGATTAAAAAATAGGGTTAGAGTATCCCCTTTGAGTAGTAGAGTTGGAGTATCTCTACTATCAAAAATAATATGAAATCATTTTTTTCATATTTTAACCTTGATTCAAGTCAAAAGGGGTTGGTGTTGTGAAAGAAACTAAACGGGTGCATTTCAAGACATTTGAATGTCTCGATAAAAGGAGGCTTGAAAATTAGGTTAAAAACAGGGGGTAGCATTGTGTCATCTCCGTTTCCAGATTTCTTTTAGGTGTATCTGAAGACTTCAAAGGGTAAAGAAGGTATGTTGGAAAGGTAACTCGACAAGGTTTAATATAAAAATATTTCAAAAATTCTAGAAAATCACTTTCTAGGCAGAATTAATTTTTGAAGTTAGGTTCATCTCAGCTCTGGCAGCATGTAAAATTAAAAGGGCATGATGGATTTTGAAAAATCACTCTAGGCTTGTCCGAGATCTTTAGATCATGGATAATACCTTTCCCGAAAGGGAATTTTGTGAACGTTCTGGGAAAAAGATTTGGAAATTTCATAAAAATCATCTGATTGTTCGAAATGGTCCAAACTGAATGTTGCATGTTTGTTATAGGGGTTTCAGACGTAAAGGTTTGAAAAATCATATCTCCCTCGTTTGGGATGATCCGAAGGCAAATAAGACATTGTTAGAAGGTAATTTGATGCCCTTTAAAAGAAAAATATAAGAAAAATCAAAGGAAATATTTTGTGGCTCAAAAATAATTTTTTAAGTTTGGACTACAATGCTGTCAGAGCAAAAATAGGGGGCTATTCGATATTTCAGTTTTTTTGAAGATAGACTCGGGTCTAGTACGTTTGAATGTCCACGACAGAAAGTAACACAGGCTTCACAAGTTCATTCCATAATCCCAGAGTAGTTTGGGATGATGGAACAACCCCTTGACCATGTCACAAAAAGGAACACGAGACTCAAGATCAAGGATTAATACTAAGAAGGATTTCTTTTCCCTTTTTTCAAAAAAATGAACTTATTTCACCATGAATCTAGATCTGAAGTGTTGATTTACCCCCAAGATTGGGAGACTAATTTAATGAAAGCATTAAGTCCATGCTATTCTTCATCTATTGAATGTAGCATGAACTTAACTTGGGGATTTTTTTAAAAATCAGTTTGTAAAAGACAAGCAACCATTTTTGTGGAGATATCTTGAACAAAATACAACAAATACAAAGATAAACATGGATTAAACATGAAAACAAGCAAAGATGATATTTTGGCATGGAAATGGGTGGCATAGATGCTAGAAGGTTACAAACAGGGGGCATGGAGATGATAGAAACATGTTTATACAAAGGAGTGGATGTTGGAGTTGTCAAGATAGCATTTTTATTTCATGAGCCTCCTTAAAACATAAGAAACATATTTGAACATACCTAAGACACATTAAAGTGACCATTTAAATGTGAAATGGATATGTGAATATGGAAGGGACATGGCAAAAGATGCATGAAAAGAGGCTGTATGATGATGAAAATGAAGTATGGTGAGTTTATATATCTAATAACATTAAGATGTCAAGAGGGTCATTAAGATCCTATGACTACCACAACTAAGGCAACAAAGATGCATAGGAGTATTAGAAGGGTCATGGCAACATGAAAGGTTCACTAAAATGAAATGGATGATTAAAATAGAAAATATATGGAATGAGGTAAAAAAATATACCAGCAAAGGCTTAAAGTTTTCTCATTTCTTAAGGCAGTGACTTTAACCTCAAATCCTTCTCTATTTTTGCTATTATTTAGCAAGAAAAGGGTGAAAGGAAGAATCTTTCTGGTAATATAGTTGCTGATGGGGTGTTTTGAGGATGAAAGTGTATGAGAGGTTAAGTTTTTGAAGGTGTTCTGGTGGTGGTTTTAGAGAGCTACGGGAATGGAGGTTGGTTAAGGGTGAAAGGTAATGGATCAGTGTTTTGGTGAGTTTTTTAAGCTAAAGTGGCTGAGGATTTGTGGGGATGGATAAGGAGTTTCTCTAGGATTGCTGGAAAACTTCTTTAATAGTTGAGAAAGTTTTTTTTCTTTTCTAAGATAGCTGGTTCTGTTCTCTTTTTTTTTTTTGTTCAGACCCTCCTTCTCGCAAGACAATGCAAAGGGCAATTTTTATTTTTTTTGCACTAGGGGACATCTCCAGCTACCATGCTCAATTGACTCTCTCTTTATTGGTTCTGCCATGCTGAGCAAGCAGGTAGAAAGGCTGTGAAAGACTGCAACTGTAGATATTCTCGCCACACCCTTTTATACCCATATATCTTATGAAAGTGACCTTTGTCACTAATTGTTTAGACTCTAAAAATTTGTTAGAATTCGTTAATAAACCCATAGTTATGGTTTGCAATGATTTATGATAATTCATTGGTGCAAAAACATGTTTAAATTAGGTTTTTGAAGGCTAAAAAGTGGCTCAAACTTGACAAAATGCCTTACTGTATCGATACAAAACATGTTGTATTGATACACAAGGTGCTTTTTACTTCTGAGTTTTGATACAATGAGCTGTGTATCGATACTAAGAGCAAAAAATGTTTTTAGTCTCGAGACTTAGAGGCCAGTATCGATACTCTATGGATTTGTTCGATACCCATGCTTGTGTATTGATACATTTTGCTAAAAATCATAACTTTAGCTACTGCCAAGGTCTGTATCGATATAAACGTGCCAGGAATTGATACCACACCTTGGGTATTGATATGTGAAAACTCAAGTTTTTCATACCGTAAAGGCCTCGTATCAATACTTCTACCCCAATATAACTTGTACGTACCTGTGGCTTCTCAATTTACCTTAACTTGGTCACAAACAATGGGAAATTGATTTGTGTGTTCATTTGAATAACCTTGATGACACCATGAAAAGTGGCCTTTGATGCCTCATTTTTACATTTTCTTTGATATGGCCCATAGGCATTTTAAACCTTTGATGACACGACACCCGGTAGTCATCCCTCACCTTTTATTTTTGTTTTTTGATTTTATCATCTTTTACCTAACTCTTAGGATGCCAAAAACTGGTTCGGACAAAATGAGGCATCTACAATTTATATGAAAGTAAAATTATATTACTTGGGTTAAAAAATTTAATCATAAACTAAATTATCTAACATGTAAATTTAAGAGTTGGGCTAAAAGCCCTAAGCATTAAGTCAAGAGACTTTAGTTGTGAACTACTCTAGTTGGGCTTGTTAATGGGCTAGGCACATGGAATGGTTATCTTTGGTGTGTTATTAAGCTAAAATATTAATAAGTTAATATTAAGGCCCAATCTTGGATAAACTAATTAAAATAATTTTAATTAGGCTCCAAAAAACACTTCAAAGTGGGGCCACCTTTTGGGCATCTTAGTAATGGGCTCAGTTAACCCATTAGTCAAGCCTAACGTAGCCTAAGGTGTATTTAAATACATTACTATGGTGTTTTGGCTAATAAAAAGCATTAAGAAAACCCTTGGCACCAACCCTAGATTTCCCTGAGAGGTTTGGCACAACACCTATGTTTCCCTAAGCTTTTTTTGCATTTTCATGGATTTTCTAAGTGTTCTTGAATAATTTTTGACACAAAAAAATTAGAAAAATAGTTTTCTAGTTGAGAAATTATTTTTTCATAAAAGTTGTGAAATTGGCCAAATCCTGAAATCTTGCTTCTCTAAGCCTTACTGTGTAGATTTGGCTTCCAAGTGATCAGAAAGTGTTTTTGATCATAATGAAATAAGGAAATTCAGTTTTTTTATCCCAAAGGTATCAACCAAAATTACAAATTAGGATTTTTTTTTTATTCATTTGCCTACATCTGTGAAAAATAACTACTTTCCTATGAAGTTGTTTTCTTCTCTTTAGCACAACAAGCATGGGAATTATTCTAAAATCACTTTAGATCTAGA
The DNA here is from genome assembly GCA_038381835.1 of Adansonia madagascariensis. Taxonomy (NCBI): domain Eukaryota; kingdom Viridiplantae; phylum Streptophyta; class Magnoliopsida; order Malvales; family Malvaceae; genus Adansonia; species Adansonia madagascariensis. Next base: position 4,053 of record JBBYHL010440575.1, read on the forward strand.
CCTATTGGCTATATATCTTTTGGTTAAGGTTTAAGAGGCCTTCTGACTAGCATTAGAGAACCCTAAACCTCATGAAAGCTCTAATAGGCATCTATGTGGATCACAGTTAGAGGCAGGCCACTTGTGCTACTTGTGGCCTCAAGAAAAGAATATAGTAATCAAACCCATGGTGTGTTCATGTAAGGATGGGAATGTTTAGAGTTATGAGTCTCTAAGCAGGTATGATTTCTATCAAATCTATGTTTTAAAATTATTTTCTGATCACATGTACATATTTTCCTAATACATTGAATAACTTTAGGTATTTTTTTATTTAATTTCTCTATGTAAGTTTAATTTTGATTAATTTTTTATGTCTATATTGATATGCATAAGCTTGGATTTTCCCTTTCACTCGAAAAGTGCCTTGAGGATGGCTAGTAGGGAAATAGTTTGGAGGTATTAAATTAGTAAGAAGGGATATGGTCCAAAAATCCTTGCTAAGGGCATAGGGCAGCTTTGTAATGTTGCCCTAGATATCATTTAAGGAGCTTATAGGGCATGGCTTTGTAGTTTAGATTTTGCTTTCTAGAAAAAAAGAAGGTGGATGTATTTAGCATAATCCTATACATGTCAAATTACCGTTAATAGGATTCTTAGGAGAATATCACATTTCTTTGGTTCCCAAAAGGTCTATAAAATTTGAAAGACTAGTGTTTATCACTCTTAGCCTAAGTAGGGCTTAGTTTGATTATTCTAGTGTAGTCGTGTGGTAATGTTTTAAAACTAACCCCCTAAAGTTTTGGGTTTTTTAATTAGTTAGTTTTATGTATTAAAAAACTTGAAAGAAATATACAGAATGCAAGCAATCACCAGTATTCTCGAGAATTTTAATATCATGTTTTTAGCGGCATATGATTCAAAGTTCAAAATATGTTGATTTCATAAAAAGATGTCATTTCAAAGACAAAAGCTTTTCATATGAAAGATGATAAATTGGGATGCCCCTATCATCTTCGGTTCACACATACTTTTTCACTCTTATAATCAGTCAAGATCTAATTACTTGGCTTAAATCAATTGTTGCATTTTTCTTTTTAGATACATACATTCCTTTATGGAATAACTCGTGCACCTTGTGTGATATCTGGAAGCACGAATGTCATGACTTTCCAGGTAAGGTGGCTCCAGAGGTTCAGAGCAGATTGGTGCAATCAACTAATCATAGATAAGCTAGGGAAGTAATTTAGTTTATGATACTAGGATCAGTTTTAGGGAAGTTCCATCTCGACTACACTGCTGCCTTTTTGAGCACTTTCTAACTTTTTGGGCTGTTGGGTAGGTCTAGTTAGGGTCATAGGTATTAAGTTGAGCACTGGAAAAGATGCAGGTAAGTAAAAACTTGAGTAATGATTTAACCTAACATTACCCATTTTATGGTAAACCATTTGGCTTGTGGCATACAAATGGTATAGAGTAAAACCCTTTGTTAGCTATTATCGAAGGTCAAGGCCTGGACCTCTTTTATTTCATTTGTATGTATTTTTCTTTCCTTAGTTTGGGTAGCCTGTCTATTTCAAGTTTTCCACTTTTGATGGCATTCTCAATCATTTCCCTATGCATGACCAAATTAATAAAGTTTTTTATGGTATTCCTTTTAAATTTGTTGTAGAAAAGGGCATGTAATGTCTTCATAAGGTATGTAGCCATCCTTTTCTCATTTAATGGTAGATGTACTTGTGCAGCCTCTTCCGTCCATTTTTGGGCATATTGCCTAAAGGTCTCAGTAGGCTTTTTCTTCATGTTTCTTAAAGATAATCTATTAAATGCCCAATCAAAAACATGCTTGTACTGGTCTAAGAATTCCATTGCAAAATCATACCATGTTTGGATCTTGGCTCTTTCCAATTCATTGTACCATTAAGCGACTACCTAGTTAGACTGTCTTAGAAGCAGGCGAAGTAAAAGTTTCTCAATCTCTTCATACTTGGCCATGTTTTAGCAATACATCCGAATGTGGGTAGTTAAATCTATGGTCCTATTGTACTTCTTGAATGCAAGTACTTTAAACTTGGGTGGGATGATGAGGTTGGAAACTATGCCTAGAGATTTGGCATCAATGAGTCTGAATTTATCATTCTCCTTGATTACACTGAGTCATTTTTATGGCAGTTGGTATTTGCTGATGTCCTCTATAGTTTCCAACAATTTGGCTCTATTAGGTTTCTCTTACTTTATTAGGTCATTCACATCAAGAATCGACGGATGGGCTAGGAAAGATTTAGTACTTGCCCCACAAAATCTTGCGTAGACACTATAATTGGATTCATGCAGATAATAGGGTGCATTGGTGGAATAGGTGCTATGTAAGATTATTGCTCTTGGATTGCTCCTTCTTGGATAACTGTGACTCTGGTGTCACCAGTGAGGTGATCTTCAAAATTTGTCGACCTTTTCCTGATATCAGTTGCATTGACTTGCCTTTTTTTTCATAGAGGCTAATACCATCTTCATCAAATTGCAATCTAGGCTTGCACTTCCTTATTTTTATGAAGTAGGTGCTTCTAATCTTCTTTATGCATGAGTCCAATTTTTTAATCACAGCTAGGTGCTCACCCTCATGATCAATGGCATTAGTCACCCTGATACCTCTCAAGGAACAATAAAGCTTTTTTCTAGAAATATTCTTGCACTCATGCGGGCTACCACTCTACCCCCATATTCAACTATCATGAATGAATGCATGCATGCATGTATGCAAGTTAGTGCAATGAGGATGTTAATAAAAATATGATATGAGCATGAAAATGTTGTCACAAAAATCTATCTTGAAGATTGCAAGAACTATTAGAAGTGATACATGGATTGTATGAAATGCACCAATTCATGTCCTTAGTGCACCGACCATGGTAGTATAGCTCTTGAGGGGAGTGAATCCATGTGAATGGATGAATTATGTCCTAAACCTTGTCAAGAAAATATGAAATCAATTGGGCGAAGATCCTCTGGGCATTATGATGTTCATTCACCATTACCTATATCAATTGTCCTTACATGTTTGATGCAAGAAAAAATGCATGTGACATGAACATGAGAGACAATAAGTTAGTATAAGGTTAAAAAATATTGGTGAGAAGAAGAAAAGCAATAAAAACAAATCACAAGCATTTCCCTAATAATAGGCTTTACAATGCCTTAAGGCAGATCTAGAGGATCGAAGAAAAAAATCTCTTTCTTCATGGTACAAATTGACACAGACAATAGAATGATGTGTTTAAGTCAAAATTTTGCGATGATGTAGCATTTTTGGGTTAAAACTAGCGATCCATGCGATGGTATTTATTCGTGTTAGCTATATTAGCATTGAATTAATCTCGATTTTGATATAACTAAAACTTAAGCTTAATTATCTTATGTTAAAATATATTCAAGTTAGTATTTTTCCATGAAATATTTTGTAAACACATTGAAAAATACTAGAATGTATTTTAACTCCTTCAAGCACTCAAAAATATGTTTTTAATATATATATATTTATATAAAATATTTTTAGATAAGTTTTACATATTTTAAAGTCATGAAAAATCTCTTAAAATTGATTTTCATATGAATGTATCAATAAAATGCTTCAAAGTAGCTCAGTTTTTCATAAAACTTTTAATTATATCGATACAAAGCCATTTGTATTGATAGCATGGTGAGTATCGATGTACACCTTAGTGAGTATCGATGCACACCTTGGTGAGTATCGATACACACCTTTTTTGTATCGATACAGTAAGCTCTAATAGTCATATTTTATGAGTTTACATAGAATGTATCGATACACTAACTTATGTATCAATACAACTCAGCAGAAAAGAACAGAAATCAATCAAATGAAGCTTCCAACTAGTACTTTCCTTCACCAAACATTCTTGATGGCTATAATTATGATCAAGGCTATAAATGTCTCTCTAACACCTCTAACAAGATGACAAACTAAGAGATTAAGCTTAAAGTTATATTTTTCATCTCTTTTATATTTCTAAGTAGTTCATTGTGTATAGGATTAATTCTTCCTACCAATTCTTATATTCTTTGTATTCTATCTTTTGAATTATCATCCTTTATGCTTAGATTTTTGTAAACAACTAGCTTTTAGAGATTTTATTGTTTACATCAAAATCTGTGTAAAAGAGGGGTTTCTATTTAGTCTTTGAAAAGTAAAAAAAGGTTATATATAAAAGATAAGGGGTAGAGAGGTTCTATCTTAGCCTAAAAAGATAAGAAGTGTAAAGGTTATACCTTATCCTTTAAAGGTAAGACAATTCAAGTTAGTGAATTGGGAAAATTTGAGGCAAGTGAGGCTAAGGTAAAGGATGTAAGCAATTAAGGTTAACCTTTCTAAATATACTTGAGTTTGCTTCTCTTTCTCTATTTTTTTTTTTATTTTAATTATTCACTTACACTCCAAAGCTTATTGTTTAGATTTTAAATTTTATTTATCAAAATTTAAGTTTACCAAAGTTTTGAGAAATCAATTCACCAGTCTTGATTTCATTCGCTACTAAAAGGTCTAACAATTGGTATCAGAGCATATGTCTCAATCTTATAAGCTTAACATCCTTGAGCGAAGATCCATCAAAGACCAAGCAAATGGCTAGTGGTGATATTTTTGCTGTAGACCAAGAAGGACATTTAATTGTAAGGCTTCTCTATTCAATGGTAAAGATTATGCATATTAAAAGATAAGGATAAGGCTATTTGTCCAAGCAAATGATTATCAAGTTTGGTAGATAATCGTAAAATGCCTACTCATCCTTAAAAAATGATAATAATCTTAAAGTCCCCAAAAATGAATAGGAATGGGAAGATGGCTCAACTTGATGCCAAGGCCATGCACATAGTTTTTGTGCATTAGTCCCCAATAAGTACAATAGTGTGTCTTTATGTGATAATTCCAAGGAAATATGGGACAAGTTAGCTATCACATAAGAAAGGACCAATCAAGTCAAAGAGTCCAAGATAAGCATGTTTACCCTTGATTATGAGAAGTTCAAGATGAAACCAAAGGAGCGCATCGAGATATCCAATTGATTCACGGACATTATCAACGGCTTTAAGGGTCTAAGGAAGATATATCCCAACAAAGAGATAGTCAAGAAAATGTTGAATAGTATCCATAAATCATGAAAAACTAAGGTGACCACAATTGATGAATTAAAAAACCTTAATCTTTTCACCTTGGACGAATTCATTGAATCACTCCTCATATACAAAATAAAGATAAATCATGGAAAGAAGAAACCAAGAAAAGTTAGAGTTGCATCAAAGGCTTCCACGAGTGAGGAAGAGAAGGATGATAAGGAAGATGATGAAGATATGGAGAAGATCATATTTGTTAAGAGATTTAAGAAATTCATGAAGATGGATAAGGGCAAATCATCCCAATCTAAAAAAATTAACAAGGCAATGTGTTACAATTATAATGAATAGAGCCATGTCAAATCCGATTGCCCTTTGTTGTAAAGGAAAAAGAAGAAGGCATTTGTAGTAACTTGGAGTGATAGTGGTTCTTCCGATGATGATCACTCCAAAGAAGACCAAATTGGCAATCTTTGCTTCATGGCTCTTGATGAGCCTAAGGTAACCTAAAACTCTCCAAAGTTAAATTCTTATACATTTATGAGTTATAATATGCATTTGATGCTCTTATAGTTGAGTTTAAGGAAATGAACTCTGAACAAGAAAATTATTTCAAAATTAAAAGTTAAAAATAATTTACTAATGAAATCAAAGCTTGTTTTAAGGAATGAAAACAAAGATTTGAAAAATAATTTGTGATTCCAAGCTAAGAATTAACATTTTAAAGAAAGTCAATCTTGATTTGAAAAAAAAAATTGAATGCTTGGAACAAGAAAAGAAAATCATTTTAGAAATTTTTTTTCAAGTTAATATGAAAAAGTGCTCACATTATAATTTGCATAATCATAGTTCACATACTTGTCTTCTAAATGACACAATTTAAAGTTAGACAAGCATGGGTTCCTAGGGGAACAAAAGACTTTGAGACTAACCTTCAAGGACCCAAAGCAATTAGGGTACCAAAAACCAAGTAAAAGTCTTTTGTAGGTGTGTTAGAGCAATGATGAGCAAAATAATGGATTTGGATGCTCTAAACACACAAGGAAGTATGATGGGTAACCTCCAAGCCAAAAGCTTATTTTTTGTTGTTACCTATTCATGATATATATTTAATACATTATTGAAAATTATTTTTACAAAATATTGTTTTGATGCAAAATGATTTTAATAAAAATTCATATTTTGCATTTTAAGTGGTTATGAGCTTAATTGATATGCATTTGATGTTTAAGTGCTTAATGATAACATGTTTAATTGATTTATGAAATGATGATATGAAGCATAAAATCAAGCATGATTTTATAAAAGGTTGATTTCAATTTTTTCATGTTCTTGAGTATTAAGCAAGCTTTATTGGATGAGTAAATTATATGCATATCCTTCAAGGGAGCATATAAAACTTGTATATATGATTTTATGCCATGAAACATGCTCTTAGTAAATTCTTAAGACTTTGATGCTATATATTTAATTTCTCCTTTATTAAGGCTTAAGATGTTTAATCATGTTGTTTGCTCATATATAGCTTGTATAAGTTTGGCATACATTGAACATATTTTTTAAATGCGATGCTGTTTGAATGAAAATCTCTTGTTTTAAGACCTTTAGCTACATATTGCTTGAACTTAAGCTGCTTATGTAACCAAATATGCAAATTCGTTCAAACTTGATTTTAAAAGTTGTTTTAATTCAAACACTTGATTAATTATATGAGCTTTTAAATGTCTAAAATCAAAGATTTTCATTAGAATATCAAATAATGGGTTTTCGAATGCCAAATTACATATTTTTTTCCAACATTTTTTTGGAAAACATATGGCTATATTGATACTTAAAGCCCTGTATCAATAGAATGAACAAAAAACTTAAAAAACCTAGATTGCATCAATATAGTGAACTTTGTATCAGTACATCATTGTGTGTATCAATATAGAAACCCTCTGTATCGATGCAAGTATTGAACTTTAGCCAATTTCATGCTGTTTTGGTTCTTAAATGCAAAATTGGTCTCTTCAACAGGTTTTCACTTGAAATGCTTCATTTTTATGATTTCTAAATCTCATAAACATCATTTCATAACTCATCACATGCTTAAGCATCTATTCGATTCATTGATGAGTATTTCACAAATCAGATGCATGAATTATATGATTAAGTGGTCATCTTCATAATGCTCAAAAATACAAATTTTTCTATGCATCATTGTTTTTGTGATTTAATGAAAATATTTTCTTTCATTACAACAATTGGTATGATATATGCCTAATGTTTTTCATTTATTAACATTTGGTATCACTTATTTCAAAATGTCATTAAGCTCATTGAACTTTTTTCATTTCTAACAAAGCATAAGCTTATTGAATATTTTTCTTACAATTAAAATCTTGGTACCTCTAATGCTCATCTTTTGCTAAGATTTTTTTTAAGCTTTGCATGGTTCATGGAGATAAAACCATTCTTGAGAAACGAACACTTGCATAACAAAAGAAAGCAAGCAAAGCATTCACTCTCTTTAAGTTAAGCCAAAACCATCAAGGAATGCTCAAACACTAGGAACTATGATCCTCAAAGTCATAATGAGCATATCATCAAAGCTTAGTAGGGTTAAGGTTATTACTAAATTAATGCTATTAAATTATTAACCCTTAGCATTAAGTTTGGTGATATGAATGAGTTAATTATATATAATTGGTATTTTTGTATGTAATGTATGCTTAAAATGTTTGCTTTAAATGAATTCTTAACATGTATAAGTACTTATTTCTCATTTTCAAACATGTTCATTGATTGAATATTTGCTCAAATGATTTTATTGACATATCATGAATAAGCAAATGATTTTCTAACCTATGAAAGTTTGTTTTTTTTTCTTGAAAAATTTTTTAGCCTTTCATATGGCTACTTGAATGATTATGAGTAGTATACTTGTGCATTAAAAATTCAAAAATTGGCATCTATTGTGCATGTAGACAATAATTGGATCAATAATTATTAAAGTCCTTCAACAATTGGTATGTTCTATTACTCATAATTTCAAACTAAAGAATACAAGAATTGCATGAAGTACACATTAGGGCTTAAATGCATATAGTTTCTCAATAATTGGTATACATACTCTTAAATGATTCATAATTAGTATAGCTCTTTGAAATCTTGTTAGAATTAGTCTCCTAACTTTGAATTAATCTACCTTAACCATTTTGATATTCTAAAAAAAAGGAGAATTTTAAGCATTAAATTGTTTACTTGGTACTTTCATTTATGTATATCTATGCTAGCATATAGGAAGATTTCAATATGCTTACATTATTTATATCTCATGAAATCTTTAATATTTTGTGGTGGTGATTTTATAGCTAAGTAAGACCAAAAATTTCATTGCCAAGCTTTTCAAAAGCATTTTATAAAATCTCCAAAAATCTTTTTCATAATGCTTTTATTAAGGGGGTTTTATTAAAAATCTTTAAATGATTAACGAAGAGTTTTACAAGCAAATTCACCTTAAGTTTTGTCATATCAAAAAGGGGGAGATTGTTAGCTACAATAGTTTTGAATAGCTTATGTTTAAATATTTTTAGGTTAGTATTTTTCCATGAATTTTTTTAAACACTTTGAAAAATACAAAAATATTTTTTAACTCCTTCAAGCACTTAAAAATGTGTTCTTAATACATACATTTATATAAAACATTTTTTTAGATAAGTTTTACATGTTTTAAAGTCATGAAAAATATCTTAAAATTGATTTTCATATGAATGAATAGATACACTATGTGTATGTATCGATAAAAGGCTTGCCAGTAGCTTAGTTTTTCATAAAACCTTTAATTGTATTAAAACAAAGCCATTTGTATTGATATAGCATGGTGAGTATCAATACACACCTTGCTTGTATCGATATAGTAAGCTTCAAAGGCCATATTTTGAGGGTTCGATACACCAACTTATGAATTGATACAACTCAATAGGAAGGAATGGAAATCAGTTAAATGAAGCTCCCAAAGGCTATATTCCTTCACCAAACATTCCTAATGTCTATAATCATGATCAAGGCTATAAACAAGCCACTTCAACACCTCTAACAAGATGATGAACCAAGAGATTAAGCTTAGAGTTATATTTTTCATCTTTTTCATGTTTCTAAGTAGTTCATTGAGTATAAGATTAATTCCTCCTATCAATTCTTATATTCTTTGTATTCTATCGATAGAATTATCATTCTTTGTGCTTAAACTCTTGTAAACACTTAGCCTTTAGAAGTTTCATTATTTACATTAAAATCTTTGTAAAATAGGGGGTTTCTACTTAACCTTTGAAAAGTAGAGAAAGGTTATATCTTAGCCATAAAAGATAAAGGGTAAAGTTTTTATCTTAGCCTAGAAAGATAGAGAGTGTAAAGGTTATATCTTATCCTTGAAAGATAAGATAGGTCAAGTTAGTGAATTAGGAAAATCTGAGGCAAGTAAGGCTGAGGTAGAAGATGTAGGCAATTAAGGTTGAACCTCTTTAAATATGTTAGCTTCAAAGGAGAGATTGAACCAAGAGGGGGGTGAATTGGTTCTATAAAAACTTGATCAATTTGAAGTAAATTGAAAATTAAAAATAAGATAAGGAAGAGAAAAACCAATAATCGATGTATAAAGATTTGGTCCTTTAATTTGGCACCTATGCCTTTTCTTCTCGGTACTTTCTTACCAAGGTGATTCCCACAATTCACTAAGAAAATTGTTACCTTTAAGGCTAAGGTATAACCTTACACAACTATCTTTTAAGGCTTAGATAGAACCTTTCAATTACTTTGAGAATTATACTCTAAACACTTAAATATTTTCACTCACTTTCACACAACCCCTTTTATGATATGAAAAAAGTATTTTGCAAACAAATTAAACCTCTAATAGGTAGATGTTTGCTGGAATTTAAGTACAAGATGAATGAGATACAAATAGACTTGAAGAGTATGAATTTGATATTAGTGGAAATAAACAATTTGATGATTTTGAGCTTTTATTGTTCAACGATTCAATGAAATCTGTATCTCTACTTCTTCAGCTGTTTGGAACCTTCATTTATAGCTGGAAATTGATTCATAGACGTTGGACATTTAATGTGGTGGTTGGAGAGCCATTGTAGCCTTCATAAATGCTTGTTTCCATTCAATCCCGCGCTATAGTATCGATACAATACCAATAGTATCGATATAGAAATAAAAAAAGTGATCGTTATAGCTTGTTGTATCGATACAGGAATCTGAGTATCAATACTAAGTAAGTTGTATCGATACAATCGATACAGATACCATTGTATTGATACATTTAAAGGTTTCAGCCAAACCTTGGCTACTACCAAGCCTTGTATCGATACACATAGGGTGAATATCGATACTAAGTAGCCTGTATCGATACATAGACACTTGTATCAATAAATTTGAGGGTTTCATCTAAACCTAGGCTACTGCCAAGCCTTGTATCGATACACATGTCGTGAGTATTGATACTAAGCAGGCTGCATCAATACATTCACACTTGTATCGATACATTTGTTCTTTATATCGATACTAACCTTCAAAAATGTTTGTGAAATGATTTTTGTTAACTCAAACAAATTTCAAAAATTATTCTAAGTAGAAATATACTTTTTAAAGCATATAATTTTTGATAATTACAAACTTAGTATTTTTCAGGATGCTTTTCAATTTAAACACAAATACCAAATTGAGTGTTAATTTAACTTAAGTTGTTTATTATATCAAAATCGAAATCAAGGTTAACAATCTCTCCCTTTTTGATATAACAAAACTTAAGATAAATTTGCTTGTATTTGAGGTCAATGAAAAATAACTCTTCCTTAATAAAGTAATGGTTTTCAAAAATTTTATTTTAAGTAACGAAAAATAGCTCCCCCTCAATGAATTGCCCAAGATTATTAAAATCAAGCTTATGTTCAAAATCAAGCTTATTTTCAATATCGACATGTTCAATATCAATTCATGGAAAGCAACACATAGCAAATTTAAGGCAATTCTCCCCCTTTTTGTTACATCAAAACAGAATTCAAGGATAAGTAGGCACAAACAACCATAATTAGGATAAATTAATAAAGCAAGCAAAAAATGTTCAAGGCAATGGAAAACATAGAGTAGTGGAGAATCCTAAAAGCATAAAGTTCGACAAACATAAAATAATCCTAGAACAATCTTAAAATTATATCCTAAAACTATAAAGTCTGACAAGGTAGAAAATTAATAAACACGCCAAAGTTGACTAGACATCATCGGCCGGAGGATCCTCGATGAGTAGAGAAGTAGGTGAAGGCGCACGAGGAAAAGCAACCACGTAAGCATAGAGTTGCTCTGTTAAAGCTCAGTGACTATTCTTAAGAGTAGAGAGACAAGCATCAATGGTGTCGAAGCATTGGTCAAATCATCCCTCCCATGCATCAAAATGGCCCATAATAGATGTGAACATAGTGGGAATGTCCATAAGCGTAGAAGATGAGGTATCAGGAGCTGAAGGTGGGAGAGGCTCATCATGCTCTATTTCATCATGATCATCGGGAGCGAGAGTATCCAGTTACTCAAGTGGTGGTTGTCGATGAGCCTTAAGAATAAATTCAGCACCTTGAATTTCAAATCCAACAAGTCCCATAGATTTACGACCAATGTAGCGGTAGGTGGTTACCATAATTTTGGGTTCACATGAAAGGTTAAGACCTTGGGTGTCAAAGTAGTAACTCAAGGCCATGCCGTGAAAAAGAATAACCACAAACGTATAGAATAATGTCTATGAATATGAAGCAGGATAAATTTAAACAATTACCAGATTGAATCCTATGCAGCCACCAATAATCCCCATCGTTAATCAAGGTATGTTTGGTTCCATATGGATGGAGCACATGTGAGATGATAAGATGGAGCAAGTGATCAACCGAAAGAAAGAGCGTGGCTTTTTTGTTTGGAATGCGCAATGCTGTGGGGGTCGAGCCTTCGTGGATGACTCCTTCATTTGGAAAACCAAAGGTGGATGCGAGGGAAGCCGAGTTGACAAGAAAATCTTATCCCAAAAGATAGGACTGAATAGCAATGACATTATTGTGGTCATTAATAACAAGAGAGGCATTGCTAAAGAATGCATGGACAAGATTTTCACGAACCGAAACATTTAAGGAAAGAATTTTGGTCCATCCAAAGGTTTCAAAAATCTAAAGGTAAGGATAATTAATGGACCAGAGAAAAGGAAAGTTGATGACTCGACATTGTTGGATGGGCATCCAGGCATAGATGGTGGTCAAATGCTTATAAGCCCGTGTATTGCAAAAACACAAGGAAAGAAGGATTGAGTTTATCCCAGAAGTGGTTGATGAGCAAAAGAGATGGACGCACCGGTGATGGGACCTTGACGACATGCTATTTGTTTGGTTTTAGGAGGCATGGTTGTGTTTAAAGACTTTTGTTGAGCAGGTGGTGAGGGAACAGGTTGAGTGGGTAAAAGGCTGGTTAGGAAAAATAGTCGAGCAGCTGGTGGCTGCTAAAATTGGTTTGCAATTGGTGCGATGTAGTGAATAAATCTAGAATCAATCGCATAAACAAAGTAAGGAAAGGTTTGGGAATGAAAAAAGAGTTAAATTTTGGGAAAAAATTTCGACAAAAGTGATGGATTTAGAGAGGGAAGTGGTAAGGTTTAGGGTGATGGGGAATTTTGAATTCTTGATGGTTTAGATGATGGTGAGTGATTTTGAAATGGTTTTGCGTAAGTATGATAAGGGAAATTGGTTTATGGAGCAATCAATTCAAAGATAAAAGGTGATTATGATGAGTTTTGAAGATTTTAAGATTGAGGGAGAGAGATGGGTTTTTTTTGAAGCAGGCACTATTTGATAATGAGATCACGCGCGAGAGGTTCTAAATAAACATTGAGTATCGAGACAAAAAAAGCAGTATCGATACAAAGAACATTGTTGGGTTCTGTATCGATACAAGGAACTGGGTCTTGAGACTTAGATTAAATTGCTGTGTATCGATACAGTGTATGATACAGAAGAGGCAGTATCGATACAAAGAACATTTCTAGATTTGTATCAATACAATGGAAACAAGTCTCGATACATGGAAGAATAATGTACAAGGATCGATATAGATGGCCTAATATGAGGTCATTTTTAATAAGATGACATCAAGTTAGATGTATTTTTTACCTAATTATCCTTTGACAAACATTTGAAATTATAACTTGGATCAAAATCAAGATCATTTTGTATGGATAATTCAAAATTTAATCAAGATCCAATAAAATTATCCAAGAATGCCATAACAAATGAACATTATTAAACAAGTAAGTATGTAAAACTAGTTTCATCAAACTAAGCATGAAGCAAACAATAGTGAGGCAAAGTATCAGGATTAGATCAAATCATGAATTTTAGGGTGTATTCATTAAGCCAATTTCTCTTCTAATTGTGCAAAATCTATCCTTGTTAAGTGGTTTAGTGAAAATATCAGCTAATTGATG
>JBBYHL010440586.1:0-17663 GCA_038381835.1 Adansonia madagascariensis
GAAAGAACAGCTTCATGTACTCTATATTATATTTGTTATTATTTATCTTTCCATTGGTGATGTAAAGTTTTCATAAAAAATTATCCGAATGTTTTATATACTGGAGGGATTAGCATTTAGCACATAGTTCAGTTTGTTATATGCTCCGAAATCAGCATCTTGGTGTCGCATAATCTAGATATTTATTTGTCGCAATTATATATGTGCCTCTTAGTTGAAGAGATGGGATGCAATGAAGAAATTTTTTCAATGTTATTTTTATAGAACAGTTTCATACATGTGATTTTTGCAACATCTTTATCTATATTTTATATATATCTGTATGCCCAGGATGAAGAAAAGGTTCTTTTTTTTTTTTTACCTTCCTTTGGAGGAGGAGCAATGAGTTCAAGCACAGAATATAGCTAGCTCATTATAAAGATTATTGAGGAGGTAAATAGGCCTGACATGCTAACATGGTTTGTACTTTTCCAATTCTTGCTGATTATCTTTTTCATTTAATCTCCATACCTCCCCATAAGTCTTCTGCTGCAGATTCAAATCTTTCCCTGGTCATTGTCTTCTATCGATATCTTGTTGTCATTCCTTGATGGGGTCAGCATGTTGCCTTCCAATGTATATTACTTGTGCTTTAGCTACAATAACTTGCTCCTTCATTGGTAATCATATATATTGATCAATATATTTCTCATTTAATTTGCTACAGGTTGTACTGAGCATGTTGAAGAAGTAATTTCTCAAATACGCTTGAGTTAGACTGGGTTGTGAGCAGAGCATTGCTACTTTCTGCTAATTGGTTATGGCTGTTTTTTCTCACCCCTATTAACGGCAATGATAAAGCACACAAATGACACTAAACTGAAGTAAATTTATGTTTTTGTTTAATTATGATATGTAATCTGTTTTTCAAAAGCATTCATTTCACTTGCAATTTTTTTTGCTATAATAAAGCTTGCAATTATATTGATCGATGGGTTATTCTCATTCATTTTGCAGGTTGTGCTGAGTATGTAGGGTCCAACATTAAGAAAAGGAATAAATTGGCTTTGTATATTCATGTTTCTTTAGTTTAACAGGTGTAATCTTAAAATCTAAACTGATAATTAATAAGCTATGTATCTATGAATTTTTTCTAAATAAAAAATTTTTAACTTTCATTAAAATTTTTATGAAAAAAGTTCAAAAACGACCATTGGCTTAGGCCTTGGGCATTTGCAAAGTTTGCTTTTCCAAAAACATCAAAAATCTAAATTCTTCTCTAAGTTTAGCGAGGACTTTTAAAGGTTTAACGTTTTCAAAATTTTGGGTTGGATTGTGCTCTTGGAAAAAACTTCAAAAAACTTAATGTTTTCAAAATTTGGGCTATGTTATGCCAACGTCAAAGTACATATGTTCCAAAATAGTAGACGGCGGGTAAAATTAAAGCTAAAAAAAATTAACATAGAATTAATAATTTTGGATTTTAAAATTTTAACGTATAATTTGATGGTTTGCATTGTGTAACGGTCTTATTATTTGTTAGAGTCAAAGATTCAGTCAAAGATTATACTAACTGAGTGAACGTTATGTTCAGTTCAGTTACCTACTTTAAGTTGACCACCTTTCTATCCCTTAATGCAGGTATTTTATCCTTTTATTGCTTGCCAGCTGCCATCCTCACTCTCCCACTTTGACGCGATTCCCCAAATTTTTCCAAGTTTTCTGCTACTCCACACCCACTTCCCACTCTTTCTCCTTGAGTAAAAAATAATGTTTCCTCTTTATTTTTTTTGCTTCTGTTTCTCTTTTACAAGCAGGAGTCTGCTCTTCCACCCTATTTCAGGAAAAAAAGCACAAGGATGGCGAATGGGAGGGGAAATTTCAGAAAAAAGGGAAAAATGTGAGAGTAAAATCAGATTTCCTGCCATGCTTGAGGCAATCTGTGATGCCAATGAACGTGGATCGTAGATCTGACCAACCAGCTAACAGGAGAAACAAAAGGAAGAATTTCTGGATCGTCGGGATTGAAAGAAAAAGGCAAAAGGGAAACGTGAGTGAAATATTTTCTTTTCTTTTTCTATTTTCCAAGTCTTTTTAGTTTTTTTTTTTGGGTTAGTTTAATTAGTTTTAAATTTTCTTTTAATTCCTTTTTTATGTTTTTCGCATTTTGCATTTATTTGTATTTTCTCGGTTTTCATTTATTTGTTTGCATATTTTCTTTTCTTTATTGTTTTTGATAATTCTTTAATTTTTGTCCTCTTTGCATACCTCTGATGGCCATCTATTCCCTTTTTACTCTTGTCAATTAAACTGTTCTTTTGTTTAGGTAAATTTTATTCATGGCAAAACTGTGTGTTGACAAGACTGATTCTGGTGGCCTTTCAGTTTCTGAACTCACTTGGGGTAAAGGTGATTTCATCACAAAGCTTAAGTTGTTTTAAGTATTGCTGGTATTAATATAATGAATATCTTTACAAGTATGTGTTATGTATAATTCTCAGTTTTTCACAGCGCATTTTTTTTCTTTCTGCTGCTTTTATGTATCGAGCCTATCTTGGTCTGGAAATGCCATAGAGCTGATCAACATCTGATGACCACTTATTCCCTTTTACTTCTTGCTTGTCCCAAAGTTGTACTATTTTTGCCATATTTGTACTCAATCTGTCTCATGCATAATTTTATATCATTATCCTAATTGCCACTTATGTATAGAATTGTGCTTTATAGAATAATGGTTGATCCTTGTTTTCGACTTTTGGTGACCCTAATGATTAATGACTGTGATTACTTAACATAATCTACATAACGTGGGCCGCTTGAGATGCGTATCATTTCTATTGGCCTGTTTCCTTAGTCCCATGCCTCAAAGAAATTCCTTAGGTCACAAAATGAAGTTTGACCCTCTGTTTCCTATCCTTTGCAATGTGGAATATTTCTTTGAAACCATACCACTGTAGCAATTTTGATTTTCTTCAGTTCTCTCATAGCATAGTCAGCATTTACATTGTTGTTACCTTTTCATGGTATAAACACTATCATAGGATAAGGGGTCTATTTACACTCTAAAGATATAAGAGAATTCTTTAGTAATTGTTTGTTTTCACCCACAAATGTGAATTATGCCGTACTGCATAGGTTTATTTGTTTTCTGCACCCTTTGAAAATCATGTTATTGTTTCGGCAGGGAAATACTATCTTAGGAATTCATATATATTGATTTTCTAATAATGTCATTCAGTTAGACTGCCCTCAAGGTTTTGGTAATGTCCCCGGACATAGAAATGCTCTATATCATACTGTTTGTGATGCTTGTGGGATGGTCGCATTCGGATAATACCTTGGTAAATCAATCTGAATGTCTATTTTGGTTAAGTAAGGATTTTAGCTTTTCAACTTTTATTAATTTAGGAAACTTGAGAATGGAAGTTGGACTAGACCATTATTCACACTAGAGGCAAAAATTTAGACATATATGGTACTTGATATGAGCTGAGTTTGCTATTCGTTCTGCTTTTTCTTGTTAAAGTTTTATACATTGAAAAAATTTCTTAATGTAGCAACAACAAACTGATAATTTACTTTTGGCATTTTACACTTTTTTGCCATAAGATTTCCCTTGAGTTGCTTTGGTGATAGCTCAAGGTTACATCAAAGCGTTATACGATAGAGGCTATAAAGGAGCATTACAAGTTCAATATGTTGAAAGATTACTTGGTAAAGCGTGTGATATAAAAATTTACATTTGTATCTTGAATCTTTAAGGTGGCTTCCATCCTTTATTGTTGTTTTAAGCCACAATAGGTTTATGCATGTTGGCATGGTGGAATGTTATAACTTTTGTCGATTCCTCACTGTATTTGAATGGACTTTCCTTTTTCTTTCCTTTTTTTTTCCCCATCTGCTACTTATTTTCTAGGTTAAGCCGAATATGGCATCAGTTGCAAACGTTAGAGCAGTTTCTTAAGATGGTTGTGGCATAATACAGACTGGTAACTCAGTTTACAAGGTGATGGTAAATTTAAGAATTGATCTTTTCTCAATCTGTTACCTTTTTACAGCACATCTTATTATATGTTATTGTGTTTCGAATCCTAGGTAGCCTTTACCTATGGACCAGAGAATGTCGAGCCACAAGTTAAACAAACAGATGAAAGTGGAAATTTCTACTTTGAGGTATGCAACCTAAATGAAGTACACTGTTTTCTTTATGACGATGATGAGGACTGAGTTAAAGCCGGAGGTTGCTTATATGCTTTAGGTGCCACACCTACTAACTCCCCTGAACTTTTGTTTTTACTGTCTTATGCTGATATTGTGGTCAAAAGTCCCCCCTATTTGATGTCGATTTTTTGCAAGTAAATTTCTGATTTCATTAGAAATGTTTGAATTGTTTTAGTCACTTTAAAACTTGTATATTTGTTTCAATTATATTTGCTATACTGTATCCTATGTTGTTAAGGTGTTGAGATTCCATAATTTTTTCACTTGGTGTGTAATTTGGGTTTAATGTTAAGTTCGTTGATTAAGCAAGATTTTAAGAGTTTTCAAGTCGCTTTATATATGCAGATTTTATTGGCCATATAATTTTTCCTTCTAGGAATTATGTTATGTCTCTCTCTTAAATCTCTACAAGGAAACCGCAATCAAGTCTGGCTCCTTCTTCGTGAACTCTTTGTATTTGATATTTTGCAATATTTTTTTTATCTGATTAATTTATGAATGCTACTGATACTGTAATGTTACTCATCTTTGAGGTCAAACGGTCATCTTTGGAAATTGTGTTCGACGAAAGTAACTAGTGCCTGGAGCAAAGCTTCGTTGATTGGATGTTAGTTCAGAGGATGTTAAAAGAATTGAATTTGTTCAAATGGCTTATTGGGTTAATGTAATCTCTACCCATGATATAGATTCTTACATGACTCAACAATATGCTTACAATCGGGGACATTATTGGTAAGTACCTGAGCATATCGTTCATGAAAATGCTATTATTTACAAAATCTAGTATCGGTTTTAGAATCAATCTCAACATGAGATTTCTATCATTTAGAGCTTTTTGGTCACACACCAGTTTAGATTTTCTTATCAAGCATTGTTTCTTCCTAACAAATTATTTGTTCTCAATCTGTCTCATGCATGAATTTTGCATTATTATCCTGATGGAACTTATGTAAAGTATGTAGAATTGTATGTTATAGACTAACTTTTCACCCTTGTTCCAATTTTGATTTTTAAACATCTTGTGATATTAATGTCTAAATATCGTAGGATAATTGGTTTATTCGTTGCTGTTACACTCTAAAGATTTAATAGAATTCTCAATTAATTGTTTCTTTTCACCCACGCACGTGCATATCGTAATACTACAGAGGTTTATATGTTTTCCCTACTCTTGAAATTCATGTTATTGTTTTGGCGGGGAAATCCCAACTTGAGAGTTCGTATTTATTTATATTCTGATGATGTCATTGATTTAGATTCTCCCTAAGGTTTTGGTAATGCCCCCGGACATAGAAAAGCTCTATCTCAGGCTGTCTGTGATGCTGATGGGATGTTCACATTCAAATTAATACCCTGGTAAAGCAATCTAAAAGTTCATTTCGTCAGTACTCAATCATATCTCCATGGTTGCACACCTTTCACTCTTTTACATTTATAAACCAATTTAAGGCTGATTGCTTAATCAGCTGAATAGTGGGATGTTGCTTACAAATACATGTGCCATTAAAATGCTATTTATTGCAAATTCTGGTATCAACTTTAGAATTGGTCTGTGTTCTTGACATGTCTTGCATAAGGAATTTGATCTTAGGTTATTTCAATGGGTTTAGGTTCCTGATTCTTTGCCAGGAAGTACAGGCTTTAGGTTCATTGCCTTGTTCCTGAACTCTTTGTGTTAGTTGATATTTTAAAACATCTTTGTATGTGGTTTAATTTTATGAATGGTGCTGATAGTGTAATTATTCATC
Organism: Adansonia madagascariensis; assembly: GCA_038381835.1. Lineage (NCBI taxonomy): Eukaryota > Viridiplantae > Streptophyta > Magnoliopsida > Malvales > Malvaceae > Adansonia > Adansonia madagascariensis. The sequence continues at coordinate 5,949 of JBBYHL010440586.1, forward strand.
GTTTTTTAAGGCCAAATGCTCATCTCTAGAAGTTTTGTTTGAGAGACATAACTGGTTTTCGGAGATGGTGGTGCTGGGGATGTCAAAGGAATTGAATTTGTTCAAAAGGCTTACTGGGATAATATTCATTTGGGTTATCATTTGTGAGGACTTCTTCCTGACAGGCACATCAGCTTCTTCAAAGTGAAAGCCTCAAGTTTTAACAAAAATCATCTGCAATTACATTTACATTTGCATTTCATAGGGTACTCAGATCCGAATGCGGATTTTTTTGTGGTTGATTTGTCACTTGCCTGGTTGGAACAAGCAAGGATCAAGGGAAGGGCCATAAATGAGCATTTCAACTGGCCCTGTTGATGTTACTATAGTATTGGGAACAACGTTCATTTCTTATTTATTGGAAAAATCATCTCAGCTAGTGAGGTCAATTCAGATGGTCTAAAATAGAGTCAGTCAGCCTTTCATTCGACTTTAGATGGTCAGATCCACTCTCCATTTAGTCTTTCACAAATTTGAGTTAGAGATTATTGAAGTTGAGCTAAGACAAGAATACCCAATTTCATGTGGAGGCAGATCATCACAAACACTTTTTTCTTATCTTTTGCTATTTTTCTTATGATTTTTCTTTTCTTTTTTTTTTCTTATCAACTTCAAGTTTTTTACACATTTTACTGTTTTTAATGTATTATCACTTTTTCTTATATTTTAGCATATTTTATTATGTATTGCCTTATTTTTCTTATAAATTACAATTTTTCTCAAGAATTCTAACATTTTTTGCCAACTTTTTCTTTTGTTTGATGAATATTTCTTATCTTTTACCACCTTTTTGTATTTTAGTTTTTCTTATAAATTTTAAATTTTCAGCTCATTCCTTAGTAGTTTTTCTTATGCATTACCATTGTTATTATCTTGACCACAATCCTATGAAGTTACTTTTTCTTATGTTTTCCACCACTTTTGAATTATCATATTTTCTTATCTTTTGATTTTTTTTGTCTTTTACAAATTTTCTTATGTTTCATGTATTTTGATTTTTTTTATATTGAGATGAGATTTTAGTTGAAGGGTTTTGATTTTTTTTCGGGTGTTTGTGCATTATTGGGATTGATTCAAGGTCAAGCATTTATCATACAATGATAGATTTTTTCTTTTTAATTTTTGCTGTATTGTCTTAGATCTAGTCATTTTTAAATCATTTTCTTTTTGTGGAATTAAGTTCGGTAAATTACATATATTTTTTTTCATTATGAACGATATAGTGAAAGGCTGGAATTTGTGCCAACAGCTCAGAACAGGCTACAACCTTGAAAAGAATTATCGTGGAGGGCCTTGAAAATTGATCCTTTGCTTGAAATTTATTTAGTTGCCAAGTCCTATACCTTTTATAAAACTATGGGTTAAGGTATCATCATCAAGTCTTGGCCTGTTTTTTGTTATGATGGGTGATTGTTCTTTGATTTTTGATACAGTGTAGACTCCATAAAAATCTGGATGTAGAGGATTGTGCTCCAACTTTATGTTTTATGCTGTTGTCTTTTGCGAAAGTGTCAAGGAGGGCATTTGGCATAATTTTAAAAAGGTTTAGCTGTTTTATTTTATTTTTCTCTATTTTTTCCTTTATTATTTTTCTTTAAAACGGCATAATTCAAGTTATTGACTTGCTTCTGTTGAGATGTTTATGCCACAGAACATAGTCATTAAGGAAAGCAAGAATTTTAATTATAAAGGGAAAAGCAGTAAGGGCGACTATGTTAATTTATTGCGAGCTGCAAGGGAGTTTTGCTCATGAGTTTCTGATTGATTGAAGGTATGAATTGACTATGCTCTATTTATTTGCATTTTTGGCTTCCTTGATGCCTGGATTGGATATAAAGGTCTCTCATGTCACAGGTTGGAGTGCAAGTTTGCTTTCTCATTTCACGGCAAAAGCTTGAAAATGCTGGTAGTTGGAACATTTTTGTTTTTCTGTGTTTGGCTCATGTTGCTTATGCCTAACTGCTTGAGACGGTTTCAAAACTTTCTATGCAGCCGCTAATATTTCTTGGTTTTCTATTGTTTAAATGCTATGACATGCTTGTATGTCAGTTAATTATTGCTTATATATATATATATATATATATATATATTTGAGTCTGTCAGGAATGGAATGCTGACAGCTGAAGTTCTGAGTCTACGTGCTACTAATTGACTACACGACTATTAACCACTTGATTGATTTTGTTTCTTGTGATCAAATGTTGTCCACTAAAGCATATTTACATGCATCTATGTAAAATATTATAATTCTTTTTGCTTTTGTGATATATATATATATTACTTGCAACAGCCTCTATTAAGTTGCAAGATATTTACATTTTTCTGTGTTTATATACGTATGTTTTTAGGTTCAGATGTATCTACAATTAAATAGGAATCTGGTACAATAGTATCAGCTTTATAGTGTAACTTTCGTATTAAGCACTTATTTGTTTTCCCCTTCTCTTGGTTTATATTTCTGAACAAGATTTTAGGCGGTGATCTGTCCAATGTTCAGTTTTCAAAATTTTGCCAAATTGTTGTACTCTGCCATCGGGCTCCTGTACGTCTTCAAAATACTTATTTTTGTTATTATTCTGTTCTTTTCTTCGTGCTTGTATAAGTTTAGATATAGCCCTAGTTGTAATTATTTATTTCATTTGTTCATATTGGGCATGGTGTAAAAGTTTGATTGTGTCACCCTTGGTCAATTGTTCGCTATCCTTTGAAGAATATATTGTCTAGTAACTCCAAGAAACCGATCCCTTGTTCGAAATACTGATTTTTTTTCTCTGGTTAGTTGATTTTTGATACGTATTTTCGTATTTGATTTGAGGTTATTTACTATTTAGTTCACAATTAATTTAATACTATTACAAATTCTACGAGAAATTTGATTATTTCTTTTTTCCCCTCAGTGATTTTTTCTAATTTTATGATTTATTATAAACATCTGAGTTAACGACCACCTTAAGCTAGTTTTTTCTTCTAATTGTTTTCTATTCGAATCTATATGAAATCTCTCTAAATCAATTGAGCATATAGTTAGGCAATTTGATTCCCACTCCCATTGTAGATTTTAATTGTTTTTTATTCGAATCTATATGAAATCTCTCTAAATCAATTTAGCATGCAGTTAAGCAATTAGATTCTCAGTTCCACTGCAGATTTTAATTTACTTGTGAAATTTGAACTTAGCTACCTATTGATTTTTTTCTTTTTGTATTACAACACTGGTTTCCATAGTGCTTTCTGCCACTAATGAATGCTTTGCTTTGCCAACTTTCAAAGCACTTTCTGAAAGTCATTGGGCTTCATATTTTCATCAAGCTTCACTTGGGATTTATCTTAATTAACAATTCTTTCGTAATACTTGTCGGAGATCTAGTGCTTAGCGACTTGTAGATTCCAAGGTAGTTTTGAAGCTTACCATCTTGCCCGTTATTCGGTTGCATTTTCATGGTAGCTATATCCTAAGTTTGACGCTGTGGTAATTCTTGTCTCAATTGAAGTGCTTGTTGTTCCAAAAGTCGTGTTAAAGTGCCAAGCTATTTGACATAAATAGGTATAGTTGAATTGCCTCCTATTCCTTTCTGTTCTCAGGAACGATCTCATGCACAGGGAACCATTTTGGATTTGGTGCAGACTGCTTCTTCATGTTTAAATATGATATTTGCAATATTAATTTTTCACTGTCAAATTCCTGTTTGGTTAAGAGTAGGTGCAAATTTGTGGAGTCCTACCTAATCTCTATGTTTTTGCTTTTTCTGGCTTTTATGGTTATGTTTCTGTGCTGTTTTACTTTTTTTTTTTTTTCCATAAGTGGGATTGTTGGTTTTTATCTAATGCTGCAGATCTTCAATATAGCACCTGCTGTTTTATATTTTGAGATAGGAATTGTTGGTTTTTCATCGTCAAGACTTGCATGTGATTGGGTCATCTTGCCTACATACAGAGACATCCACCCTGTTAAGGTTTTTTCTGCTACAAGTGCAAAATTAAGAATATTTTGTAGCTTTATAGTTGATTTTCTTCATTTTATTTAACTGCGGTCTTGCTCCTGAGTCTGTTAATGATCTTGAACAATTGCTGAAGCTTCAGATGATGCAGCTTCTGATGGTGATATTGCAAGAGCTTCTCAGGAATTGGATGAGCGGATGAATTCGAATATGAAATGGCATTGTTTATGAGTTCCACTGTGGTTGATGCTGTAGCTTCAGCATTTAAATTGATATTGGAAGAGAATTGCATAACATCTTCAGGATGTCCTTTAGAAGATGCAAAAAAGTACTCAGCCATTGCGGTGGATGATTAGAAAGAAAGCAGGTAATCCTATTTGTCTTCATATTAACTTTTAAAAAAGATATGATTTTGTAGGAAATACATGCACTCATGCTTGCATGGAGTTTGGGGGTCAAGGTGGTTGCAATTGCTGTCTCTGTTGCTTTTGCTTTGGCAAGCATTGTAAGTTGCATGTATTTTTACGTCAAATAATTTCCCCTAATTGATTTTTTAATTATATAAATGGTTTTCTACCTGTGTTTTTAGCCCCCTTCCACAATTTTTGATTCGGTTTTGGAGGAAGACAAATTGCTCAGCATCAGGGCTCATCCTTGGGTTAAGCCATCTGGTTTTACATTTTCCTTTTTGTACGGAAATTTTGTGATCTTTTTCCTGTAATTTTTTTTCAGTTGTCCAATATATTTCCTTCCACTGCTTTTTAGCTTTGTGCTGTGGCTACGTTAATTTGCTTATTTTTTAATAATCGTATATGTTTGATCAATGATTATTCTCGTTTAATTTGCAGGTAGTGCCGAGTACATGGGGTTCAACTACAAGGCAACTAATTTGCTTTGTATATTTATTATGTTTGTTTAATTAGTAAGTAGTAATCTTAAAATCCAAACTCATACTTTAGTTTTTTGGGGTGAGAAGGTGATGAAAATCTTCAAAATACCAAACTGATAATTTATAAGATGTAGATATATGAACTCTTTTTTTCCTAAACAATTTGTAAGCGTTAGTAGTTTTTTTTTTTTTTTTAAGGTAGAAAGCTTTAAATATCGTGAAATTTTATCTTGTACCTATAACTTTAATTTGGGTTTTTAGTAATTTTTCAATTGATATCACCTAATTCAATGACATTAAACTCAGTCAGATTTATTTATCTCTACTATTATTATTATAATAGTAGATACTGGAGAGAAAGAGAAATCTGGATACTGGTGAGTCGAGTATTTCTTATCTTTTTTTTTTTTTTTTCTGTTCAAGTTCATTATTTTCAATTTTTTAATTCTTTTTTTATTTTTTTGGGTTTTTCGTATATTTGTTTTCATCCAAGCTTCGTTGTTTTTGATAATCTTGTGATCTTTCTTCTTTTTTTGTTTCCTTACATGTTGTCTTTCTTTACAGTTTTTTCTTCTTTCTTTTTTTTTTTCACCATTCAAATTCTGAGCCTGGATGCTGGAGCCAGGTCTCCTTTTGAGCATGGAGATCTTTTTGTTTTTGATAATGGTAGAGAGGTTTTATTATCATCCTTTTTTTGTCTCTAGCATTCAGTATTTTGTGTGAACAGTATTTGCTCCCATCCCTCGCCCCACCAAAAATAATTGAAAAATACAAAACATTTAAACTAACTTGCTTTATGTTTCTGTTTGCTCTTAACAATGAGCGCTTCCTACTTGTTATTCTTACTATAGATATTTCAAGTTTTTCATTTTAGTCATAGTATCTGTTCATTGTTCATCTGAGTTTATTCTTACTACTTGTTTTGTTACTTCTTTCATACTAATAAGCAAGTTGTGTCTTGACGGGATTATGATAGCCTTTTCTTGGTGACATACCCAAATGTCCACCCAAAGCTTGTTGATTCCAAAAAGAACTTGTTAACTTGCAGGTGTTAAATAATTATCCTTCTGTGTACTTCATGATGTTAACTTCTCTATATGGTACTTATGTCTTGCGAGTTGTTTGACTGATTTGTACTTGATTCTAGATTCATCGAAGATAATGGTATTTGATCTTTTTATTCAACGAACAGGTTATGGAGGATGACCCCAATTACTGGGAAGTTATTTCATCAGCATTGGCAATTGGTTGGCTAGATAATATGGTATGTGGTTCTGTGGTTTCATAGCTTACAATGATGAAAGCATGATAGGTATTTTTTTGTGAAATTTTTATGATTGTGTATAGTTTAATATTTTCACTTGCAGGTTAAAATGTTGCGCTTGCATGGGTCTTATCAACTAGATCAAATCATCAATCGTGAGGTTGGTAAGAAATTGATTGTTATGTATTGCATCTGAAAGTTGTAGCTCTATTTACTGGTAAAAGTAGCATGTTTGAGTATCATTGAACCATAAGCTTCTTTTGGTAAGACTTTGAAAACATTATACGGTTGTCAGAGGTTTGTGCAGATCTTCAGTCAGTTATTTAACCTATGTGTTAAAACATGGAAAAATTACACGCTTGTTCTATCTTCGCTCCTTTCAACCAGGTGGCTGTCTCTTTTTTGCATTTTCTTGTTACAAGGTTTTTCATTTCCACTGTTTACTTAAGTTGGTCTATTTATGTCAAGTGACATCAGGTTATTGTTGCCGTAAGAAATTGAAATCTATGTATTTTGTCTCTTTTTCATGTACATCAACAGAGAATGGTCTTGAAGAGGCAGTTGCTGTTCTTATTGCAAAAATGCCACGCATGCGTTTGGACCAAGAAGCTGGGAAATTGGGTGAATGCTTTAAGGCCAAGCCTGATTTTCTTAAGGTATCTTAGATTCTTTAAGTGGTGTTCTTCTCTCATTCTGCTTCATGATCCACTGCCTCCAAAAATAAGTAATTCGAGTTTTTCTTTGGCATTGGCATAGGCATGGGATAAATGGCGGGCACATATAAATAAGCTAGATTCAAGTGCATTTTGGTTTCAATGTGCTTACCAACAGACTCAGGAGGGCTTTGGAAGTATGTTACAAGTAATGCTTGGTAATGCTACTAGTCTCTTCACTGCAACGTGTCATTACATAGAGCTGTTTATTTTTCATTTGCTATATATCAAGCCATTCACTGTGGTATGTACTTTTCCATTATTACATACCTCGTACTGTCAATACATGTTAGCTAGACTGAAATAATCACTTGATTTGTTTTCTCATGTTATGGGTTAGAAAGCATGTACAGCTTGGCACAGAAAAGCATTCAATTGAAACCAATGGCATCTGCACATAAGTTGATGGGAGTTATAATTGGAATTCTTGGGGAAAATACTGTGGATAAAATATTAATATACATTTTCTTTTAAATTCTCTTTTTGATTCTTTAACCATATATTAAATTGTGCCTTTGTTATTTCGTAGGTTGTAGTAGGACAATGCTTGAAAGGATTTAGTCCTTGGTGAGCTGCTATATTTCTATATTTATTTCTTTATTTTTGGAGCCTTATTAGGGATGCTACTGCTTCAGTCTATTTTTGGTCTGATAACAATGAGAAGTTATCATGAAATTCAAGATTGGATTTGCCTGTGCAGTCATTAAGATCTATCTCTTGTGTTTTGCTTGTTATCAGGGTGGTTGAGCGTACCATAGAGTTGTTGACTGCTGGAAGCAAACCTGCAGGAATGCTTTTATTATTATGCAGGATAACAAATAATATTAAATGTTTCTCATACAGTTTTTCCTGCAACATCTACGGATTGCTCCAATTTATATTATATCATGCATGAAGCAGGGGATGTTTCTGTTACAGATATTATTGTCCAAGCATCCTGTTCAACATAATCAGTTGTTGCTTAAGGTCATTTCGTCTTTTAGATGCCACTCATCTTTCCATTATGCATTTTGCTTTGCTCTATTGTTGTGGGATTGAGAAGATTATTAAGTGTTTGATTGATGATGTAATTCTATAAGCATAGAGATTTGCCGCCTTTATGAACTCCACAGCATAACTTCAAATACTTTGAAGGTATAAGCATCTGTAATTTGGAAGGCATCATTTTGTTTTGGTGATGGGTAACGCATAAAACCTGGCCTTCATTTTTGGAAATTTTGTTTCCAACCTGTTGAGAAAATTTGTGGAAAGACGTGATAATTGAATGTTTTAACATGTTTGTTAAAGATTCTCACTGTCCATGTTTAGATTGCTGGGGCATACCACTGGATGCGTGGTCGGAAAGGTTCTGGAGTTTTTTGGCTTCAGCAAGCTCGGGTGAATATGGTCTTAATGAGATAGCTCAGCAGTTGTTTGACTCAGTTGGAAAAACAGTCTCTGATGAGAGTTTCAAGGTAATTCGTATAAACAATCTCCTAATCTCGAATCTTTTATGTTAAAAACGTATTTAATTTACGGGATACTAATGGGAAGTGTTAATTTAGTTATTGGGTTCCAACACTAAGACTGCTGGAATTTCTGTCATGATTTACTGTTGGAATATTTTATTTATATATATATATATATATATATTAGAAAATTTTCTTCAATATTCTAAGCCTGCTAAGACTGCTGGAATTTCTGTCATGATTTACTGTTGGAATATTTTATTTATAAATATATATTAGAAAATTTTGTTCAATATTCTAAGCCCCCAAACCTTAACCTTTGATTCATCACAGAGATAGAGATTTCAAGAAATCACTTCGGCTTGTTTATGATGGAAAATTTTATATATATATATATGTTAGAAAATTTTCTTCAATATTCTAAGCCCCCAAACCTTAACCTTTGATGCATCACAGAGATAGAGATTTCAAGAAATCACTTCGGCTTGTTTATGATGGAAAAACTAAAGATGCTGCTCGGCAAGCCGTGGAATCTCTTATGTTGGTATATATTTTATCATCTTTTATAATTGAATGAGCCTGCTAGTCTGCTACTTGTTTGAAAGACCTGACAATCAGTAGTAAGAAAAAGAAGACATTTTCTTAGATATCAGGTCACCACTAAATATTAATAGAGAACAGTCAGCGGCCATATGTAGAATTCTCCTGTGTATAACAAACTATAGATTTTTATTACTTATTTTTAGTTATCATCATCAAAAGATCATAAAGAGAGCAAGATTGTTATGTGATTTTTTTTTTTTTTTGTTACTACAGCTTATGAAAAACCCCTCTATACCTCAACGCTTTTGGCTGCCTCTTCTTTATGATTCGGTGAGATCCTTTTAGAATGATGATGCTTGCAGTGTTGAATTTTCATTGTATCTGCTAAATAAAAAGAAGACATTTTCTTAGATATCTGGTCACCACTAAATATTAACAGAGAAGTGTCAGCGGCCATATGTAGAATTCTCCTCTGTATAACAAGCTATAGATTTTTATTATTTATTTTTAGTTATCATCATCAAAAGATCATAACGAGAGCAAGATTGTTATGTGATTTTTTTTGTTATTACAGCTTATGAAAACCCATCTATACCTTAACGCTTTTGGCTGCCTCTTCTTTATGATTCGGTAAGCTTCTTTTAGAATGATAATGTTTGCAGTGTTGAATTTCATTTTATCTGCTAACGATTGCCTTAACTGACTCGTGGCAATGTTTTTTGCTTATTTTCTTAAAATTTTTCCTCGGATGTTACAAAGTGAACGTTATGCTCATGCTCAGTTGTCTGCCGCCTTTCTTTCAGTTAGCATATCTCGCAAGTATTTTTTTTTTTTTCCTTTTCAGTGTCAATTTCTATCCAACCTCACTTTCCTCCTTTGGCGTCATTCTCAAAATTTTGATTTTTTCAAAGTTTTCTTCTACTCCACACCCACTTCCCTCTCATTCTCATTGACTGAAAAATGAAGTTTCCACTGTTTTGGTTTATGTTTCTCTTTAACAGGCAAGAATGTGATCTTCTATCCTATTTCATGAAGAGAAGCGGCACGGGATGGCATGGGGAGGGGTAAACCTGAAAAAAAAAAAAAAGAGAAAAGATGATTGGAAAGGCAGATATCCGGCCATGCTTATGGTTGTCTTTGACACCAATGAACATGGATTGCAATGCTGACAGACAGGCCGACAAGAGAAGCAAATAGAAGCAATTCTGGAAATTGAGGAAAAGAAAGACAAAGAGAAACATGAGTGAATTTTTCCTTCTATTTTCCAAGTCTTTTCATTTTTTTTTGGGGTTAATTTCATGATTTTTAAATTTTCTTTTAATTCCCTTTTACATGCTTTTCTTGGTTTCTTAATGAATGTCGATTAGCAAGCCGATGCGAGATGCAAACAGAAGCAACTCGGGATGGTTGGAAATTGAGGGAAAAAAAACAGAAAGAAAAACGTGAGTGAAATATTTTCGTTTCCTTTCATTTTCCAGGCTTTTTAATGTTTTTTTCGGTCAATTTCATTATTTTCAATTTCTCCTTTAATTCCTTTTTAACCATCTTTTCTTCTTAGTATTTGCTGTGTCTGCCTCGATTTACTTATCTTTAAATCTTTTTCTCTAAATGTAATTAGGCCCCGTAAAGAAAAGAAGTATGATTTTTTTACTTTTTGTCTTCAAATTGCATGGATCATCCTGCTATTGTCGTGGATTCTCTTTTATCATGAAAGACCTCATTTTTATTCATGTTGATGACATTGCTCTAGACAGGAATGTTGAAAGAGTAAATAATAACCTTTTTTTTTTTTTTTTTTTTGTATTTTGATGACATTACTCTATGTTTTCCCTTTCTCAAAGTAAAGCTGGTGGTGCTGTACTGGACCTTGTTATTCAGTTTCAGATCAAGGTTTTTTCGCTATGTTTTTTGGGTAAATCAGGTGCTTTTTTTTTTTTTAATAATTCTATTTCTCTACTGCAGGGACATGTGGGGAAACGGAGTACACATTTCTTTTTGACACTTAGTTCAGTAATTTTTATGGGTATGCTTTTCTGTTGATGAATTTCTTTTCGTTTCTGTTCTCTTCTAATTGCTATCTAACAATAACTTGATTTTCTAACTAGTGGGCTAATTCTGTATCTTCTTACTAAGAAAACGGGAATGGATATTATAAGCAGAAACAAGGGGGAATTTTTATTATAAGCAGAAACGGGAATTTTTTATTTGATAGGATAATATGAAAATACAACTGATGTCCCATATTCTTTATTGTATTTTTTTGTTTGCTTTTGCAACTTCATTCTTGGATGTGTTGTTTGTAAGATTCTTATGATCCCAATTTCTGAACACTGTGTTGTTTGCATGTTACGGTCAATCTCATTCAAATGTCACCAATCAAAAAACAGCTTGTCATGATTTAGAAGAAATTGGAAATTATGGAAATAGAATATTTGTAAATAATTTTTTTAATACCATTTCTTTCTTTGAAGGTTGATGTTTTCTTGACTTGTTTCTCCAAAATAATAGGCTCTTCATGGTTCTTTTCATCTAAAGTGAGTAAATTGGTGTTGCAATCCGTGCAATCCCTTTGATTTCATTTACACTGCTTCACATGAGGCCATCTTATGCAAGATTCTCTCATGCATACGCAGGATTCTGGGATATGTCTCTTATTGATTTTCAGTTGGGCTTATATTTCTCCTTTGAAAATTCTTACTCTGTCATTCAGAGAAGTGAATACGAATTAATGTCTGGCTTCTTTCTGTCATGTTTGGTGTTTATTAACTGTCTCGTGTTTTTGTTACAAAGTAGTGGTCATGACCATTCCTTATAAATTGATTGCTCAGATAGGGATCTGATTTTTGTTACCCCAATTTCTATTGCTGGTTTTTGATGTTGC
>JBBYHL010440597.1:0-17659 GCA_038381835.1 Adansonia madagascariensis
CTAAACTACCACAACCAAAAGCCATAATAATGCATGATAATCCTAAGAGGGTGATGGAAACATAGAGAGCTCACTAACATGATGAAGATGTTGAAAAACAGCAAATAAAAGTGATAAAGTAAGAAGTTATACCAACAAAACTTTAATTTTGGCCAAATAGTTGAAGTAGTAGAGATGGCTTGAATTTTTCTCCTTTCCTTGTTGTTAATAAGCAAGAAAAAGAGAGAAATAATGAGGTTTTAGTTCTGGTAGGGATGAGGGTGATTTTTACAATGTGTAATGGTTGAAAAATGAGTGTTTTGGGGCTGTTTTTGGGTGGTGGGTGAAGAGCTATGGGATTCTAGTTTTCTTAGTGTAGGAATGGTTTTGTAAGTTGAAAATGAGTTGGAATCTAACCTTTTTTAGCTGAGATAGAAGTGGTCTATTTAGACTAGCATTTTAGAGCCAATTTGGAGGTGTTTTTTTGTCATTTCTCAAAGGAGACAAAGTGGTGTCAGCTTGGTGGCTATAGGGTGGCTGTAAGGAGCAACTTGCTGCTAATGTGATGGGCATAGGGTGGCTGGTTTAAATGCTGAAATGATTTTTTAGCAAATGGGGTGGCTGATGGTGATCTTAGTCAACAAACTAGGGAGTAGGTTGATCATGTGTCATTGACCTTTTTTATCCAATTTAACTTTCAAAAAAAATGTTTTGATTAATTCAAAAGTTCAAATTCATAATTTGACATGGGTTTTGATTTTTTTATGCAAATAAATGAGTTAAAATTGAGTTTTTGATCAATGGTGGATGAGTAAAAATTGCTTGGACTGTTGAAAATTAGCCCGGTTACTAAAAAAAATTAGCCCGAACAAAATAAGGCATCTACAAATACATAAAAACCTATTCCAATAAATTTATAATGATCTTTGCTTCATTCTTGTACATGAGCCTAATTGTTGCCAACCAAAGCTGTCCAAGCATCTAACCTTTAAAAGTGATCCACATAGATGACTCAAAAAAGCTTCGCAAGTTTGAGACCGTATATTGCCAATAGCCATGCTAGCTATTTAGGTTTCAAAAACCTTTACTTGGCAAAGAATCCAGACACCAAATCTCAAAGGAGAAGAGAGAAATCAATTTTTCTCGAGTTAGAAAGGAGGTGATGCAAAACTCCAAAGTTTGAACAATTTCTTATGGGAATTCCAAGTAGTGCCTAGGGTTAATTCTACTGCGCAAGTGATCCCAAAATGTGCCTTAAATACCTAGCATTAAAGTCTTATCAGATTTATGGTTAACTGCATTTAGCCTTTGGCTATTGAACAATTCAAATTGGGCTCGAGTAACTTCTAGTTTTTAGGTAATTATGCCCATACTTATTTTAATTTCCACAAATCACCCTAATGATTGAGACCATTAGGCCTCTATCACATTAGTAATAAATATAAATTATTCGGTTAAGAGTAATTATATCTATAGACGAAGATTGACATATAGCAATGCATTATGACCACCCGACATGCAGGGAGTTTTAAAGTGGTTTTGACAGGCTCTTTAGTGTACAATATCTTAGTGCAATTCAATTCTTTCATCATATATCTTAGACTGGGTAAGAGCTTGGTGCAGTGTTTACTCTTAACCATTTCCACTACAACCTTTATGCGTTAACTCCATAGTCAATATTGCCTTGGCCAAGGATTTTGAATTAACACGGGCTAGGTGTAGACACCTAATTTCGGCCTAACCTATTTTTTCTGATAGTTTTAAATATCTAAGATTGAGAACTTAATGGCCATCTTGGTAGAAATTAACTTCCACCAGGTGGGCTAGGCATTTTCAAAGGCTATTTGGTCATACCTAAATTGTCGTGCATGCTATGACAGAAAATATGCAGTTTCAAAGGTCAAAAAGAGTAAATCTTGGATAAAAAGCACGGATATTCAAGAGAAAAATTATTTTTTAAATATTTTCTTTTCAAAGTTTGAAATTTCATTCTCAAAAAATTTTCAAGATTTTTTTTGTAAAAATTTTAATAATTCATTATCATATATCTTTACCAAGACCTATGTAGTATTAGCACTAAAAAATTAGTTTTTAAGTTTATTCTTTTTAAATTTTGAAATTCATTTTTGCATATGATGTTATGGTCAAATTTCTTATTTTTAAGAATTTTTTCAAGATTTTCTCATAAAATTTTAAAAGTCGGCTATCGTATATTTTTACTGATACCCATGTAGTGTTTATGCCAATACTCACAGTGAAAAATAAAAAATATTCAAAAAAAATCAATATTAGCATTTTATACAACAAGGTGTCCAGTTGTCAAATTTATTATTTAAAATTAAATTTTTCACAGTATTATGAGTGTTATGCTGGTAAAATTTTTTCGGTAAAATTTGTTTCAGATTTTAGGTTCTTATCTTTTTAATTTTTATTAATTAATATCTAGAATAATGTGTTGAATTAAAATTATTTTTTATAAATTTGAAAGTATTGTTAGAATTTTCTTATTTCTATTTTACGGAGTTTTCTACTTTGTAAATATTTTTGTAAAATTTTTCTAAGTTTAGAATTTTTGAAATTCTTCAAATACTTTCATCAAATTCATACTAATTCAGTTTTTGAAACTCTAATTTATATTATGAGTTTTTTATTTTTTAAATATTAATTTTTTTTGTAAAAATTTTTTTTGTAAAATTTTATGAGTTTAGAGTTTCCAATCAAGAATTTTTTATTATTTTGATTTTATTCCTTTCAATTCCAAAATTTAGTTTATGTTTATTAATTTTAATTTTAATTTTATTTCTAATTTTAGAATTTGATAAATTAGTTTCATGCAAACTAATTTGGTTGGAATTCAATTTTCCCCTGACTAATTTAGTCTGATCCTAACTATGTTATTACATGATCTTATCTTGATTATCATTTATATGATGAGTCATCCATAATGAATCACACAAGATGGCAAAAAATTAATTCATTCTTATCATAATTAAATATCCACCAAAAAATTAAAAAAATTAAGCATGAAAAGATGCCTTGGTCAAATCACCAATATGAGGGGGAAACTTGATTTTTTTTTTTCATTTTTTATCTTCAGCATTGTCCATGGAAAGAGAAAAGGAGAGAAAAAATTTGGAGAGAAAATTTAGATTAAAAAAAGAGCAGAAAAATAGTTTTCAAAGCCTTAATATTGAAATTAAGTTGTTTTAATTCAAGAAAGGTACTTTTTTAAGTTTTCCTTCAAAAATCTTTCGTTTTATATTATCAATCTTCATTTTTCTTTGATTTTCACAATGTTTTTTTCAGTCCCTCTAGTGAGCTTCATGAATCTAATTTAATTAGGTGAAAGCAATGAATAAAGCTTTCATAATTTCATCATTTTGCTTACTTATTATTAAATATTTTTTAAATAAAAAATTTTAAATGAGTTGATATTAATTTTGGATGTTCTTGAATTTTTATGTTCAAGTATATGTTTAATTTCATTTCATGTTATATGATAGAATTTTTGCTAGCATGATTTTCCATGTTTTCTTTAAAGTTGATTATCCATGTTATGATTTAAGTTGCTTATTATCAAAGATATTTTTTTAATCAAAGATTTTAGATGAGTTGATATTGATTTTGGATGTTCTTGATTTTTAATGTTCATGTATATGTTTATTTTCATTTCATGTTATGTGACAGAATTTATGCTAGCATGATTTTCTGTGTTTTCCTTAAAGTTGCTTATTCATGTTATGATTTGAGTTTGATAGTAACTTGTGATAATTTTTACATGCATCCACGCTTCGATTTATGAAAAAGATAACATTTTGGAACTTTCTTGAAATAGTCAAAACCTTAAGGGGTCAAAATTCAAGTTTTCCTTTAATTTTAAGCCATTTAGGGGTTGTTTTGGATCATGGAAACACCTTTATGGGGTATTTCGTATTTCCAAAGTTTTCAAACTCATTTTTAGGTATTCCTTAGCTTGACCAAAACCTATGGAGTCAAAATGCAATTTTCATATTTTTAAGGCCATTTAAGGACATTCTTGGCTTGACCAAATCCCTAGGGATCATTATATAATTTTCCCATTTTTTCCAAACCAATATAAGACTATTTTTCACTTAGCCAAATGTTATTGGCCCATTTTAGCAAAATTTGAAGTTTTTAAGCCATTTTGCAATTAGATCTAGCTTTAATGAAGATCTAAGCTTGGTTGAATGATTTGAAGCAATTTTGGTGAATTTTTCATGCATTTTAAATTCTCTTATGTGTTTTTCATGTATTTTTTAACCTTTTGAGGGCTATTTTATAAATTTAGAAAATTTAAGGACCTTATAGCAAAATATTGCAAGTTAGGGCTATTTAGGTTATTTCACTAAAACATTACCTATTTAGGGTATTTTGGATATTTCAAAAATATTTTTAGCATTTTTAGCCATTTTGGGGCTAAAATGTAAATTTGAAAAATTTAGGAACCTATTAGCATTTTTTGCACTTTAGGTCATATTTGTCATGTAAGTTAGCCATGTAGGGTAAAATTGTAATTTAATATCATTATTGAGTCTTTTAAGGTTATCGAGATACTTTCACATGCACCTTAAGGGTGTTTTAGTAATTTATCTTAGAATCGAGTCCTATAAGATTATCGGGATACTTTCATGTTGAAGGTACACATTAGGGATATATTTATTTTTTACATCATTTTCGAGTCCTTTAGAGTCACTGGATACTTTCATGTCGAATGTACACCTTATTGGTATTTTATTATTTACCTTCTAACTAAGTCCTATATGATTACTAAGATACTTTCATGTGGAAGGTATACATTAGGGATAGGGTTACCTTTTTATGATGTTATCAAGTCCTTAAGGGTTACATGGATACTTTCACGTCAAAAGTATATTTTAGGGGCATTTTGATAATTAATCATAAAATCAAGTCTTTTAGGAGCACCGGGATACTTTCATTATGTAAGTTTACTTTAAAGGAAATGTTGGTCACTTCAACCAACTTCAGATCCTTAAAGTTGAGTCTAATACTTTTCATCTAAACCGAGTCTTAGGGTAATTTTTTATGAAATTAATTTTTTTTAAATTTTAGCAATATCTCCAAATTAAAATAGTACTGAAATTTTTCCTAGAATATTAGAAGCATTTTATGAATTATTTTAATAACAAGATATTCTTTTTAAAATGAAAATCGAGATTATTCAAATTTCATGAAACCAAACTTCTAGTATTCCTCTGGTCTTCCAGTGGCATACGTGAGATATTTTGATTTGTTTTTTTAAAAAAAACCTTCATGTTCCTCTTATCCTCTAGTAAGGTGTGGAAGATATCTCAACCTTTCGTATTTCTTCGGCTCTTTAGTGGGGTATAGAAGATAATTTGATTTTCAAAAATATTAAAAACCTAATTTTCTTATACAGAATAATAAATTTAGAATATTATTTTAATACATGAGAATTACAATTAAATATCGAATAATGGAATCGAATAAAAATCAAAACTTGAGTTAACACGTAATTAATAAGGTATCGATTATCGGACATCATAAGAGGGATTGATCCTTACTTGTGATTGTAATCAACTTTCAGACCTTTTCAAGTGATCTATGGCATTATCACAGATCTAGAGTATGCTCTTAAGGATTTCATAACCCTCGAAATATAAACTTCAATATGTGACCAATCTTACCTAGCCAAAATAGATTTGGTGGTGACTCCAAAATAAATGATCATTTCATAATGATTAAGTTAAGCGAGTATTTCATCTCGATGACGTGTCCCCAAACACAAAAAATAAGAAAAATAATAATGATATAGCCCTTAAAATAAAAAAAAAATAATGATATATATAGCATGAGGGATATACTCGCCTTTTAAGTTCGACTGGTCAAGATTTGTATCCAAGCCATGTTGCGACAATGGGAACAATTAAGATATGTCCTTTATATCACTTGGGGTGATGAATCCTCTCTAAACCACTCGTCCATCTTTAGTATGCTTCATGTTATACCCAAAACCATCTTACCGTAAGCATCCTTTTTTCATGGAGCCATTCGTGATGATCTTTAAGTATGAGAATCCACATACAAGGTGACATAGTGTCACAAGTTTAAGGACCATTTATACTACTAACACATGAGAGTATTTTCATAGACACTTAAGTGAAAAAATAAATGAAATTCTCAGAGTGGGTCATGTTTAGTGAACTTGATCTCATAATAAGCACCTACATGCTATCCTCAAGTATCTTCATACTTCAATTTATAGGATCGATTGTATGCATTGAATGCATGAAAGCTTAACATATACCAGTCTATATGCATTGCCAATGTCTTATTTTGATAATATGATGACTAGGAACATTATTTAAAACACGACTTTGATGCATAAGGATCTCATAATTATAACATGTTGTAATTCTTTTTGCAAGGCCAACGTGTCTCATGGCTTTATCTACGTAAGATATAAACAACCATTATCAAATAATCATATGGATAAAAAAATACCTCAAATCATTTTAATTAAATCATAATGTATGTTATATTAAATTACTACAGCTAGTGTATTACAAACTAAAACAATTGGCTTGCAAGGTTTACATTAACACTCTCTAGGTACAAGTCCCCTCAGACGAGTCATTGATGACAGAAAGGTTTAATTTATTTTTTTGGAATGTTTCCATGAGCTTAGTTTAATAAAATAAGGCATTTGGGCTTAATTGTCTGATTTAGGGGATACGTGCTAGACTTAGAAATCGAAACTCGAGTCTCAAAAATTCGAGTATGATAAAAGTTGACTAGAATATGTCTCTTGAGATCATTAAAGTGGTTACTGAAGTCAATTGGGAAAAAAAGAGACTTGTTCTAAAAGTCAAAATTAAAAGTCAACAAAAAGTTAAAAGTCAATTGTAGGCAAAGTTAACTGTAAAAAATCAATAATATTGCCTAAAGGTTGATTTTTAAATTGGAAGAATTCTAAATTTGGTTTTCAAAATTGATTGTACTGAAATGAAATTAAATATGGACTTTGGGTCAAAAAAGTGCAATTAAGGATGGGCTATGAAAAGACCTTAGAAATTAAGTTGCCAAGAATTTTAGGGAGGTTAATTCGAGAGGTTCGAGATAAATAATTCTAATTTTTTTTAGGGAAGATCATTAAAGGATATTTTTAGTATGAAAGGAAACATTCAATTGAATTTTTTATAAGCATGTATTATGATCAATTGAATATAATAAAAAAATCTACAAAATTAGGCAACAAATATACCTTGGCTGAATTTTACCAGGTCATAAGGAAAATGAGCTCATTAATCTAGTGGGGGTATAGCAATCATTTCCACCTAAGTAGGAAGTTAGGTGGTTAGTAGGTAGGTCTAGGGTCACCTGTAGGTGACTTAGAGTTAGCTCACCCACCTAAAGTCTATATATAAAGGTAATGGTTATTCATCTGGGGAACTTTACATTTTAATTACAATTTTTAACAATTAAAAAAAATTTCTCTCAAATTCTCTCATCTCTTGTGAAGAAGAAAGCTTAAGGAGGTAATTTCTCTTCTCTAATCTTTTAATTTTCAGCTCAATTACATGATCTTTAAGTTGAAATCTTTGTTGATCTTTCTTGTTCTTGTTTGACTACCATGATTGATTGATTTCCATGTTTCACCTCTTGTTATCCTTGATATATTGATGTTGAAATCATGATTTAGCTAGATTTAACTTGATTTTGTGATTATTAAAGCATAATTTGATGATTATATGTTGAAATTGAACTTGAATCATGTGGATTATGGAAATCATGATGTTCGAACAACGTGAACTGCTTAGATCTAGTTTTAGTTACCTTTTCATTGTTAGATATTGATGATTTAGGCTAAACTGAGCTAGGATTTATGCATTTAGAGTTTAAATCATGTGATTCAGAGATGAACTCCTTAGCTCATGAGACAAAATTAGGTTTGGCCAACAAGAAAAAGCATGGAAAGCATTCGACCAACTTGAATTTAGTTAGATCTAGGTTTGGTTCTTGCTTGTTGATCATGTTTTGATGTAATTTTGATCATCATAGTTAGATCTAGATTAAGTGAGAAGAAATTGAAGTTTAGTTTGATGAAATTTGATGTTCATGTGTTAGATCTAATCTTTGAATGATGAAGATCATGATATTGTATGCTAATCATGTGATTAATTTGAATTGAGCTTTATTTTGCATGCTTTGAGTAAGAATCGTTGAGAATTTGATGAGATTGTTCGCATTGATGAGCATGGCTTGGGTTGTTAAGTTTAGCCAAGGCAATTTTGTTTTTGATTGATCTTGATTCGTGTGTTTGTTAAATGTTTATGTCAACTAGTTTACTAGATGTTTGTGAAATTGCTTGTGTTGTATGAGTAAACATTGTTTTTCACCAAAAAAAAAAAATCCTCCAGGCTTATGCTTTAACTTATTGATTTAATGATTGAGTTCACGCTCAGTTTTACTAAATAAATTTCTTTGATGGCAGCTTGGAGATATTGAATAAAATGCTTGAATTTAGAGCTAACATGGAGCTAAAAATAATACTCTCTAAGTGTTTTAAGCTTGAACTTGAGGAGCATTAATGGGAGCCATTAGGTGCATTTTGTGTGTGTTTAATATGTGTGTCTAGTGTTTATTTGATTGTTATTACAGCACTCAAGTGGGTGGCATTTATGTGGCTCTCCTTTGTTTAAATTAGCTAAGTTACAAAAAAGCATAAAACAAATCATTCGCATGACTTTCAACTACTACCCAAGTTCTAATATTTTGAGGTTTAGGAAGAGTATTAGTGTGATTTTTGTTGTTTTTGTCCCTTTGACATGCCTAGAATGTTTAGTGCTCAACCAATGGACATTCGAGTGTTCAAAGGTTAGTCCAAAAATTCGCGCTAAGTATTCAGGCACGCGTATTGTTTTTAAGTCAATGTTAATTTCCAGCACAATAGTTTTGATTAGATAAATATTTTCATATATATTGTTTACGGTATTAATTTTTTTATTATTCTTAGTATCATCCCCAATAATTTAGCTTCGAAGTGAGCTTTTGAAAGCTTGATTTCACGGTTGGATGAGTCCAAAAGAAATTCCACAACAAGAGCTATTTAAATAGCTCAGTTTCAGTGGTTGGATATTAAAGCAAGCTATTTTCAAGGGGGATAATCAGTTTCTTAATTAAAATAGATTAAATAAGCTTTCTGACCATATATGGCTCGTTTGGTGGAAGGTCTAGACAAACCAGGAAAAGAATCCGCAACTTGAGCCATTCGGACATGTCGTGCAGTGCAGTAACGTCTAATTAAAAAATTCATGTGATGCGTAAAATGATTTTTTGGGATTTTTTTAGCATTTTTAGTGTGAAGTATATTGAGTTAGCTTTCATAGAAATTTTAGTTTGCAACTTTTAGTGGTGAGTATAGTCCAAAATAAATCTGGGAAGCCTTAAATTTCAAAATTGTCAAGTGTTGTTGGGACTCTCTGAGATTTTGATGTAAGCTATTTTGAGGCATTTGAATGCCCTGCAATTGATTCATGAAGTGTTGCTTTGAGAGTCTATTGGCTTAGGAAGGTTAAATACTAGGTTCCTGATAGTTCACTACACGGCATTCAAGTTAATAAAAATTTAATTAAAAAGTTGATTTTAACCTTGCTTTCAAAATTTCAGTTTAGTATTGTGTACCCTTCATGATATCTTTTGAGTAAAGTCCAATTTTCTAAATAGTTTTGACTTAAAACCTAATTTGAAAATATCTTTGGAGTCATTACACTTTTATCACATTTTCATTTTCACAAAACATTTTGCTCTAAGTCATGCTATGGATTTAATTTAGTCCCAAGCCAATATTCAACTACTCTCATAGGAACCTGATACAATTCCTAGTATACATATTTTTCTTCTTCATTGCTAAATGCATGTTTTGTGTATATAAAAGGGGATTATGGTTGAATATTTGAAACTAAGGAAAACAAAATTTGGATATATATGACATGTTAGAATCAATTGGTTGAATATTTGAAACTGAGAATAACGAAATTTGGATATATGTGACTAGTTAGAACCAATTTCTCGGCATCAAGAAAGAAATTGATCTTTACTTTTAGTGTAACTGCCTCTTGAGCCTAATTTTACCGATCTCTGGATTGTATAGATTTTAAAATCAATCCTTTTAAGTTTCATAACTCTTAAATGGATGGTTTAATGAGTGTTTGATCATACCTAACCCAAAAAGATTGGTGAAAACCCTTTAACCCAGCAATCTCGTGTGTTTGATATAGGAAGCTAGAAAAAGCTATTCGTCTTGACGATCGAGGCCTTACAATGATTAAAGTTTTGTCTGCACTAACACATCAAAAATCGTATCCAACTATGTTACAACAATCATTATAGGTAGATGACTCAAAATTTGAAACTGTTTGAATAATAACAATTAAATTTGACAATTTCAAATATAACACGAACAAAATATAAAAAAAATCAAAATATGAAACAAATAGATAAATATGTCAAAATCTATATAAAAGCCATTAACGTGCCAAAATTTTTATATATATATATATATATAAAATACCTGAAACGCAACTAAAATCCAAACAAATATATATGTAGGGTACGAGTACAGTGATTCTTGACAAACTTTTATATTGATTTTGGGAATCAATGTATTATATGATTTGTATGAATAATGAATTAATGTTCAAAAAATTGTCAAGCACTATCTACATTAAAATAAAAGAGTCTATTACAACATATTTTCAGGAATATAATTACCATTTTATTGATGAATCTATCAATAGGAGAAGGTAAATTGTAAATTAAAAGGTCTGGAACTTGGAATTAGTAATCTGCCTACCTTAAAATCCTTATTCAGTTATTATCTCTCAAATTAAGTAGAGTTGAAATTATGTATATAGGGACTTAGATGAAGGCAGCACACGTCACTCCGTTATAAGTGTTTAATACTACATCCATTTAAGAGTTAAGTTATTCGTTTAATTTAATAAATTCAATTTAAAATAAAGTCTTGATAATTTAAAATTCTTGATTGAATTATTACTTAAATAACAAAATAACTTAATTTAATTTAATTATAAAATAATTTTTAATATTTTAATATATTTTAAAGAATAAAATAAATTTTCAAATAAGATTGAATCAAATTTGGATAAACAATTTTTGTCTATTCAAAACCAAACCATAACACCTCTATAACATTTAAACAGTTGAAATGACAACACATTCTATCTATTCACCTTGTAATTGGTTCTCTAAGCTTATTTTTAATCAAGCTTCAACTTTTTCTTATATATTCTTATTGTTATAATATATTAAAGATAAGAAAGAACCTGATAATGTTCATTTAGCCATTTTATATTTGAAAGAGGTGGAATTCAAAGGACCATACGTACTTAATAATCTCTATTAAGTATGGATTAATTAAATTCTAATTTAATTAGATTTCTCAAGTTGTTTATGTCATAGGCTATATGCAAAGTCAGAATATAACTGTTTCAACATGGTTTGCTTCGGCATCGTTATATGAAACCGTAATTATTATAAAATTAAATGCATAAAGAACGACGTTAAAGCTGGATTAATTTAATTGACATACATGATCTCTTTTTGAAAATAATATTTAATAAATTTCAATTAAAATTTTAAATTTGAATATCTCCGATCTATCTTCAAGCTACAACTTTATATATATAGACAAAAAATGATTGGAAAAATAAAAGTGTCTAATTAAAGTTTTTGGTGGAGGAAAATAAAAGAAAAAATAGATTGTTAAGCTCAAGAAGAGAGAAAATGAAATGGAACAAAAGGGTATAATTAAATACCTGAAATTGAATTAAATGGACTTCAATTAAAAATTGACAGATTAAGCCAAAAAAGAGAAATCTGCTCTATTAAAAAATTTTGTATATATATTTTCCTAAGAACCAATAGTTGTTGATTCGTATCTTTTTCCTTCAATATAGCTAACTATGCTCACAAAAAAAAAAAGGGAAAAACTAGTCCTATCACTTGTGTAGGTTGGGTAAGTTTTCAATTAAGTCAATTTGGGTTGGGTCAATTCGAGTTTTTAAATTTTCAAATTTAGGTCATTTCAATTTTGAATCATTTGAGGTTTGAGTCATTTAGGATTTGGGTTAACTAGGTTTAACACTCGAGTTAATTGGGTTTGAGTCATTTTGGGTTTGAGTTAATTTGGTTTAATATTCAAATTAATTAGGTTCACATCAATCAGGTTTAACACTTAAGTTTATCGGGTTCGATTATTATGGGTTAATTGTTCGAGTCATTTTGGGTTTAAGTTTAGGTCATTTTGGATTCATTTCATTTCTAGTTTTTATGGATTCGAAATATTTTGGGTATGAGTTATTTTTAGGTTTAGGTTAATCAGCTTCAGGTTATTGACTCTTTCTAGTAAAATCGGATTGGATCATATTTGAGTTGGAGTGGTTGGTCAGATTTTTTAGGTTCGGATCAAAATTGACAAGCCTAAAAGAAAGAAAAACCTTTCATGTTCTTTAATTTGTTATTTTTCAATTTGTTTCTATTTATAGAATTTGTTTTATATAATAAATTTGGTAATGCTTTTAGTTTCAACAACATTCATTATTATTAGTTTAATTCTTTTTATTTACCTTTTTAATCAGTTAAATAGATACACTTTCTATGTATGTTTCCTATTTTCCACCGTCATATGATTGAGCTCTAAGCCTTTTATGTAGCTATATCATCTAGCTCATGATAGGCAATTTTCTACATGTTGCAATCATAGTTCAGCCTTTTCCAACTTTTTGATCTTCTCTCATAGTTTTTTGTTTTCTTACTCTACCTCATCCTTTTCTTGGACAACTTTCTTTTGGCCAGTTTTATTTTTAACATTGGGCTAAGGGGGATAACTTGGAAAAAGTGGCTAACATTGTTTCCTGGATGTAACACTATCTCCTAGGCTTGCTTCATGTGTCATAGGGTATTCAAGGGTGGTGTTATACATAAGCCTCCCTCGCCCCACTTGAATTGGCTTTTTCCAGACTTTAATGATATCTTCTTTCTTTCTTAAAGTCCTTCATCTGTCTAAGCAAAATCTATCTAGTTGAGCCCGAGTCATCAGGATGAATTATTCACACACTACTTACCTCCGAAACAAGATTGGTGCACAACTGATAACTCCTTATAAAACCAAAAATGGTACCTAAGGCTAACCCCAAAAACTATATAGAGTCAAATCATGACACATCCAAAGTGCCTTTAGTACTACCTTTCAACTTGTCAACTTTTTCAAGAATGCCACCCATTCATTTTTTTTTGGGGTTTCGACCAAGTGTTGTCACAAAACTCCTTGATGGCACATTCATGGTGAAGAATGGCCTACGAAATCTACTTTCTTTACATTCATAGTGGCTTATTATCCATTTGTATAATAGTTATGCATATCTATTGAATAGTCCTTCCCAATTTTTCCTATAATGATTCGAGGACCTGATTTTTTCTGCCAAGATGGTTGGTGCTTTGATTGTTTGGTGTTCAACTTGATCAATGAAATCCTGCATTATGATCTACACAACCTTAGACTTTAGGGAATATTTTCATTCCAAAAATATTCAAATTTCAAAGTTAAAAGTAATCAAAAGATATCACCGATTTACTAATGAAAAAAAGAATTCCTTTTTTAGTAATTTTTTCTTGACTTAATGCTTTATTCATTTCTAGTTGATCTTGATTCAGCATTAGAAATATATTGATTTTTCACTAATAATTGAATACTTTTTGTCTATAACTACTACATCCATAAATGGCCAAGGCCATTATGCTTAGGACCTTCCCTTTTTTAGACTTTTTGGTGATATAATCTTGAAAAAAGCTTCAAAGAATGCAAATGCTTCCTCTTCTTTATTTTTCAATTACCTCTGTCTTGTTAATCCTCAGGAAGTTTTTGGCAATAACCCACTTTATTCTTATGAAATATCTTGTCAGGGATTGGAGTTTTAAGGCATAAAGTTTTAAGTATTCCTCAATAATTGAGATCATATCTACCTTATTGAATACAAAATACTTATACAAAGAGTCCTAGAATTTCATTATGGCTTTTATCAATTTGTTGTCCACCTTGATCGAAATAAGTAATGCCAAGTCCCCATATTTTATACAAAAGTTTCTACCTAAGTGAACTCCAAGATCCTCAAATGTTCATCAAATCTGTTAAGTCATTTTGTGCAAGATTGAGGTGAACAATTTTTGGAAGCGTTAAGACTTATCCTACTAGTAGACAATCACCTACTGCTTGCTAGGTTGCTTTAGATTTGGCTTTAAAGTCATCTGAGGACTTGCAGTGGGCAAATTCTAACTTTGGTAGGCTTGTCATAGATGTTACTTGAAAGTTCCTTTTTGTCAAATAATTGTTATATAGCAAGGAATTCCAATGATGTCATGATGTTACGAGTGCATGAAAGAGAAAAAGATGAAGTAAAAATGGTTAGAAAGAAAATAATAAGTAAAACATAAAAAATAATAAAAGTTACATCTTGAAAAGGGTAAGAAGTGTTCCTTCGTGTGTCCTAACTTGGGTTAATTCTATATGAGGGTTAACATGTCGAATCCTAAAGTTGGCCTCCTAATTGTTATTTATATTTTGGTTTAAGATATTTGAGGAAACTAAAAAGTTCCCATAATTTCACCTTAACATCACCCACAAAGGATAAGTAAGGCATCACAATCCTTGCCAATTATTGGCTTCAAATGGAAATGGCTGAATTTGAATGGGAGTATTTCCTTAGCCATTGCAGAGCTCATCATCTTATAAAAGTTTTGGTACTCTACACCCAAATAGTGCTTCACTAGCCCATGCGAAGGTTACCACCTTAAGAAAGCATAGTTTCTTTACCTTCTCCTTAAAAAACAAGCATGGGTATAGGCTTATGATATGATTCGTGTGATACTATGAAGGAACACAAAACACCTTGAATTTTTCATATGCAAGAGAAAAAGAGCAAGCATTAGTCAGAGAAAAATAATTTATACAAAACTTAACAAATAAACATAAACATAAACAAATAACCATTTAAGAAAATAACTAGAAAAGCAAAATGTAAAACGAAGCTAACCATAGTTTGACTCTCTAGAATCTCCATAGAGTCGCCAAACTGTCATAACGTGCTAAATGCGAATTTGATTACAAAACGTAAGAAGTAAGAGTCGCCACTTATCTTTTTTAAGGTGTTATTAGGTCACCTCAATGAATCAATTCTATTTAAGTTTATCCTAAGCTTAACCAAAGCACCCTAAAAGGAATAGATTATAGTCTATATTCAAAACTAGATTTGAAAGTTCAGTTACATATGGTGAGGGATAGGCACTCCCACACTTCTGTAGTAAAAATAGTACTTAGCTTAATGTTGTACTAGAGGTCATATGTTTTAAAAGATCTTGAATTATTAATCTAGTATTTAAATTCTAGAAATGTTTTTCAAGAAATTCTCCATTATGTTGGTAGGATTCCGAGGAAAATTTTCTCTCCTCAAGAGTATTCAAGAAAATATATTTGCTTTCTTGAAGTGACTCCATCGTCAGATTCATTTTAATATTCTATGTAAAAATAAATCATTAATTATTTTTTCTATGATTCTGTGATCTAACTTGTTGTAACAAAAAAAATATTGTTATTGGATTGAATTAACAATCAGAAGAAGAAGAAGTACAATTTTCGTTTCTATGATATATAATCTAAATATCATTTTTATTCTTTTTTTTCTTCCCCTTTCTTTTTATTTTCATTTATTTTACTAGAATAACTAGAATAAATAATAAAAAAACTATGATTTTTGCACAATCCATTTTTATGTTATGACTAAGTCCTTTTGTCAAACCCTATCTATCAAAAATAAAAAATGCTTTGATTCTATCTTAAGCCTTTTAATTTATTTCTAATTTAAATATTGGAAATTCTTTTCAACAATTCTCCATCTGAATTGTGGAATTTCAAAAAAGGTTTTCTCACCGCAAGAGCATTCGAAAGAATCCATTTGTTCCTTTGAAATTACTCTATCATCAAATTTATTTTAATATTTTATGTAAAAGAAAAAAGGATCTAGATTTTATCTTAAACTTCTAATTTATTTATTTATTTTAATCAAAATTTAAATATTGGAGATACTTTTTAAAGAATTCTCTATCATGCTAGTGAAATTTCAAGAAATATCTTTTCATTTCAAGAGTATTTAAAGGAATTTGTTTGCTTTATTAAAGAGGCTACGTTATCGGATTCATTTAGTATTTTATTTGGAAGGGTAAAAAGTTTTAATTCTTATTCTAAACTAATTGATTTTTACTATTAAGTCATTAAAAGTTAACCACTATCTTTAATATTGAAAATTATTGAATAAACTTTCTATCGTACTGGTAGAATTTAAGTAAAATTTTTTTACTTAACAATTTCTTATAAGTCAACTATTTGCAACTTTTTCGAATTTCATCGTTAGAAAGACCTTAATTAATTTTTATTAGAAAAAGCATTTTAAAAAGAATAAATAGACTATTATTTCAATCTTAATTTTACTCATAAATACAAAAAAATATATATCATGCTTAATGACATTTATTTTAGCCAACTAAGTAAAACAATTAAATAAAACGTTAAAAAATTATTTACATCAGATAGTCATAAATAATTAATAAAGCTTAGTTTATTTCTCAACACTAAATAAATAAATGAAATCGTCTAAAGAAATTCAATAATAATGTAATAGAAATATAAGAAAAAAATCTTTTAAAATAAAAAAAAAATTGTTTAATGTAAAAGGAAAGGAAAAAAAAAAGGAAAAGAAAGAATACCATACATTTGTGTCGGGACCCATGCGGGTCCTGTCCCTCTAATTCCAAACAATTTTTTGTTCATTCTACAAAAAGCTTTCATTTTCTTTTAAAATTAGAGATAGTAATTGGGCGGGTTCGGGATAGGTCATTTCAGGTTCAGATTTTTTTGGGTTCGGGCTGATTCGGGTTTTGGTTATTTTGGGTTTGAGCCAATTCAGGTTTGGGTTCGGGTTTGAGTATATTTTATATCATTTTTTTATTTTATGTTAAATGTAATCACTTTCACGTAATTTTAAATTCTAAGCCTAGGCACGAATTTGGCCTCGTTTGACTCGAAAAAATCTTAGTTCGGTTTTATGGGCCTATGCATGGCTCGAAAAATTTTTGAATTCTAAGCTTAGGGCCGAATTTATCCTGGCCGACCAATTTAAGTACAAATCATTATTCATAATATTAAAAAGTTACTTTTATATTAATATTTACATATTTTATAATTAAATTTAAATAAAATATATTATTATATTTTAAAAAAATACTGATTCAGGTCGAGCATACTTAAAACTTTAAATCTAAGACCTGGGCTTGATCGTGTCGGGCCTATTGTGTTGGGTAGGTTGTCTAGCCTATAAGCAGGTCGTCTGGCTCATGGGCAGGTCTAGTTGCTAGTTTAACATGTGATTTTTTTTATTTTTGATATGGTATTATCTATTATAGCTTTAATATTTTTAATTTATCTTATTACTTTGTTATATTATTATCAGACTTTAATTATCATTATTTTAAATAATAATAATAATAATAATAATATTCAAAGAAGTATTTAAAATTTTATTACTAACATGCATAAACTCTCAATATT